>CAUYRH010037618.1:0-50197 GCA_963574655.1 Perodicticus potto | reverse complement strand
GCCTTAAAGTAAGATGGAGAATTTACCTCTTTCATGTTTACATGGATGGAGCTGGAACATATTCTTCTTAGCAAAGTATCTCAAGAATGGAAGAAAAAGTATCCAATGTACTCAGTCCTACTATGAAGCTAATTTATAGCTTTCATATGAAGGCTTAAACCCAATTACAGCACAAGAATATGGGGAAAAGGGCAAGGGAGGGTTTGGGAGGGGGGAGGATCAGTGGAGGGAGGGCGATTGGTGGGATCACCTACGGTGCATCTTAGAAGGGTACAGGTGAAACTTACTAAATGCAGAATATAAATGTCTTCATATAATGATTAGGAAAATGCCATGAAGGCTATGTTAAACAATTTGATGAAAATATTTCAGATTGTGTATGAAGTCAGCACATTGTACCCCATGATTGCACTAATGTACACAATTATGATTTAAATTTTAAAAAAAGAAGAAAATGTTGGCCTTTTTAATAATTATAAAACCTTAGTGAAATATTTTTTAAAAAATAAAGTCAATTATGATATTAGTTACTATACCCTCTTCCCAGGGAAAGTAGAATTCCTATGGAACTTGTGCCTGTAGTTTTTTTTTTTTTAATTTCAGATTAATATGAGGGTGCATATGATTAGGTTACATTGTTTGCATTTGTAAGATAAAGTCTGAGTTATGATTGAGTCCTTTACCCAAGAAGTGTGCTACCCCTACTTTGTACCTGTTAGGTGGGCACTTACCAAACCCCCTCCCCATCTCCTGCTTTCTTGAATTTAATTATGTTTTTCTTTCTTGTGGGCACTTAGTTATTTACTAGTTTCAAATTAGTATTGAGTATACGGGCTGCTTGCTTTTCCATTCTTGAGATACTTTACTAAGGATAATGTTCTCCAAATCCATTTAGGTAAGTACGAAAGATGCAAAGTACCTATCATTTTTATGGCTGAATAGTATTTCATATATGTGTGAGTATGTGTGTGTGTGTTTGTGTATGTATACATCACAGTTTATTAATCCATTCATGGGTTGATGGACACTTGGGTTGTTTCCACATCTTTTCAATTGTGAATTGAGCTGCTATAAATATTTGAATACAAATGTCCTTATGATAAAGTGATTTTTTTCCTCTGGGTAGATACCTAGTAATGGGACTATGTGCTAAAATGGAAGGTCTACTTTTAGCTCTCTGAGGATTCTCCATATTTCTTTCCAAAAAGCTGGATTAGTTCCCACCAACAACGCATACGTGTTCCCCTTTCCTCACAGCCACACCAGCCTCTGTAGTTTTGGAACATCGTGAAGTAGGCTTTTCTCACTGGGGTTTGGTGATATCTCAAGGTAATTTTGAGTTGCATTTCTCTGACGATTAGAGACAATGATCATTTTTTTCATGTGTTTGTTAGCCATTCATCTATCCTCTTGGGAAAAGATTCTGTTCGTGTCTTTAACCCAGTGATTAATGGGATTGTTTGCTTTTTTCTATTGATTTGACTGAGTTCTTTGTAGATTATGGTTATTATCCCTTTGTCAGTTTGTCAGATTCATAACATGTGTGTATTTTCCCCCATTCTGAAGGTTACCTATTTACTTTGCAGAAACTTTTTAGCTTGATCATGTCCCCATTCATTTATTTTTGATGTTGCTGCAATTGCCAATGGGGTCTTCATAAATTCTTTTCCAAGGCTGACATTGTTACAAATTTTTCCTATAATTTCTGCTAGAGTTTCTGTTTGTTTGTTTGTTTTGTGTCTTAGATTTAAATCTTTTATCCAGTGTGAGTTAATTTTTGTAAGTAGTGAGAGGTGCTGGTCCAGTTTTAGCCTTTTACATGTGGCTAACCAGTTCTCCCAGCACCATTTATTAAATAGGGATTGTTTTCCCTATTATATCCTTTGCTTGGTTTTTTGAAGATCAGACAGCAATATGAGGCTGGTTTCATCTGTGTTCTCTATTCTGTTACATAGATCTATGTCTCTATTTTTTATGCCAGTAACATGCTGTTTTGATAACTATAGACTTGTAGTATAACCTGCTGAAGTCTGGTAACATGATGCCAGATTTGTTTGTGTAGAATTGCGTTGGGTTTTTTCTAGTACCATATGAAACAAAGAACTATTTTTTCAAGTTTTTCAAAGTATGACATTGGGGTTTTAATGGGGATTACGTTAACTCTGTAGATCACTCAATGTTGATTCTTCCTAGCCATGATGATGGTATATTCTTACATTTGTTAATGTCTTACACTATTTCTTTTCTCAGGGTTTCATAGCTCTCTCTGTAAAGATCCTTCACATTCTTTGTTAGGTATATTCCAAGGTTTTATTTTCTTTGAAGCTACTGTGAATGGCATTGTATCTTTGGTTTGATTGTCAGCTTGACTGTTTTTGGTACATATAAAGGCTACCAATTTGTGAACACTGATTTTATGTCCAGAGACATTACTGCAGCGGTTCTCAACCTGTGGGTCATGACCCCTTTGTAACAATGAAATATATATATAAGGCTGAGAACCACAGCATTACTGCATGGAAGCCATCTACGACAAACCCACAGCCAATACCATACTGAATGAAGAAAAATCTAAAGCGTTTCTGCTTAGAACTGGAACCAGACAAGTGTGTCCACCTTTGCCACTACTATTCAACATAGGGGAAGAAGTCCTAGCCTTAATCAAGCAGGAAAAGGACCTCAAAGGTATCCAGATGGGGAGAGAAGAGGTTAAAATTTAAGTCTTTGCAGATAGTATGATCTTATACTTAGAAAATCCAAAGAACTTAGCTCAGCGCCTGTGGCTCAACGGGCTAAGGCGCCAGCCACGTACACCTGAGCTGGCACGTTCGAATCCAGCCCGGACCCAACAAGCAACAATGACGGCTGCAACCAAAAAATGACCGGGCGTTGTGGCAGGCGCCTGTAGTCCCAGCTACTTGGGAGGCAGAGGCAAGAGACTCGCTTGGGCCCAGGAATTGGAGGTTGCTGTGAGCTGTGATGCCACGGCACTCTCTCCAGGGTGACAGCTTGAGGCTCTGTCTCAAAAAAAAAGAAAATCCAAAGAACTCAACTATAAGACTCTTGGATATGATCAAGAGTACCTACTGTTTAGATGCTATCTCAAGTCATATTCTCATCATGTTTACAGAAGAGGAAAACAAGAGTGACAAACTTCAGAGACCCAGCCAAGGCATGCCCAGAAGCCTTGAGCAAGTGGTATTTCCATGGTTGGATAGGCTACAGTTCAGTTTTATACATTTCAGGGAGACAGGAATTATGCAAAAAATTATACATATATCAATACATGGAAATATTGGGTTGGTCCAAAAAGGCAGGATGTCCAGACATCTCAAAGCTAGGTATTACAGGTTATAGGTGGATTTAAAGATTGTTTTATTGTAATTGGTTAAATAAATGAAGCTTTGTCTAAAGGATTGACTCTTTTAAGTTAAGATAAGGAAGATTGTTAATCAGAGACAAGCCACCAGACACATATGGGATATATGTCTAGACTGAAGTGATCTGTTAAGTAAATTAATGGCCTGCAGATGTGGTTTAAGCTTTGTCTTGTATAACCTTAGGCCTGTTAACGAGTTATAAAGGATATCTCTAAGAAAGGATGGGGTAATTACAAAGCATGTCTGACTTCCCTTACAAGGCCAGCAACTCAGGCTTAGAGTATTTCTGGGGTCCCTTTGATCAAGAGGGAGTACATTCAGTCAGTTGCAGGGATGGGAGTAGGACTCAAGATTTTATTTTAGTTCACAGATTGGACTAGGGGAACCATCTTTCCCTAGTAGTTCTGTCTAAGCCTCTACCAATGGAGAGCTGTGTCTCAAGCCAGGTGACTTGGCAGAAAGACACACCCCCTGAGCTCTTTCCAAGAAGGAAATTGGGGGTGGGGGGAAGCATATTAGTCAGTGTACTCTAGAGAAACAGAAAGAGAGAGATTTTAAGGAATTGGTTCACACAATTGTGAGGGCTGGAAAGCCCAGAGCTGCAGGGCTGATCAGCAGCCTGGAGATTCAGGTAACAGTGGATGTTGCAGGTTGAGCCTAAATTCCTCAAGGCAGCATCAGCCTGGAAAATCAGCAAGGGTCTTCATGCAACTTTGAGACTCAATTGCTGCTTCAGGAAACCTCACTCTTTACTCTTAAGGCCTTTAGCTAATTTTATGAGACCTACCCACATTTGGGAAAGTAACTTGCATTACTCAAAGTCCACTCATTAAAATGTTACTCACATCTAAAAACTACCTTCACAGCAAAATCCAGCCCTATGTTTGACTAAACAACTGAACTCTATAGCCTAGTCAAGTTGACACATAAAATTATCCACTACACATGGGTTCCCACCTCAGAGCCCCTCTGCCCTTTGGCCCTTGTAGTGGAGTAAAAGGGACCTCTCCACCCTAAAATTTAGAAGAGATTTGGGGACATCCTTAATTATCACTAAACATAAAGGAGTTTCGCCATGTAGCCCAGAACAGGAGGAAGAAAATTTTCACAAGAAATATAGATGAAATTAAGTTGCTAAAAAGAGTATAATTTCCCAAAGGAGGGTTGTTGAAAAAAATTAATCTCTATTATGGGGAGATGTGTTTAACTCAGAAGAAATTAAGAGGAAAACAAACCATTGCTGGAAATGGGCCTTCCTCCCCCAACCATTACCACCATCACATTGTTCCTATTCCTGGGACCAGACTTCACCTTCCCTGGGGAACCATCAGCTACTGAAGCCAGGTCCACCTTTCCCCCATGCAGGTCTGGTAGGCAAAAGAAAACAGATTAACCTATGGTTGATCAGTTTGGGCCCCTCAGAACCCCAGATTTGGTACAAAGATTAAGTTGAAGACATTTGAGATTCAACAAATGCAGAAAGAAGCTGCTCAGAGCTTCCCTTATCTGACTAAACACAGAAACTTCTGAGAATGGAGACTGCCATCAGTTCTCCCTTCAGGGGTAGGTCTATTCCCAGGAGAGAAAACAAGAATTAACCTACCGTAAATCCCATGTCCAGGGGAGAGTCAGTCATAAAGAAAACAGAAAGATGACTTGCACCTGAATAAACAAATATTATCACACTTTATTTCCCATTTGTTCTACTAAAAACCCATTTGTCTCCCCTAAAGAAACTTCTCCTTCCCACAGAAGCCTGTTCTCCCTGTTTCCTTTCCCCTCCTATGTCAGGTCTCCAAATTCTGAATTCTAACCACCTCTTTGAGTTTCTCATCTCTAAGCACTCCCATGTGTACATAGGTTGTGTGCATGAATAAGCTCTTTCTTTTCTCTGGCTAGTCTGTCTTTTGTAATTTAATTTGCAAATCCCCAGGTACCGAACATAAAAGGATGAAGGAAAAATTTCTCCTCCCCTACAACACCCAAGTCTGGAATCTGACCAATGAAAAGGACGTGCTTAACAGACATGGGTTTTGCCTTTTCTGTAGAAAGAGGTCATGTCTATGCAAAAAGAGGTAGAGGCAGTGCATCAGAGGAAGAAAAGATTAAAAGAAAATGAGTAGAAGAGGAAGAACATCATGGTCAAAGCTGAAAGCCCAGCCAAGGCCCAAGAACATCATCATGGAAGACCTCAGAGAGCCTGGCAGCAAGACTTGGCCCTAAGTGTGGAATGAGAGAGGTAGGCAACTAGACCACGGTCATAATACCCGATTCCTGAGTAAAACTCTTCTTAAACTGGTCCAGCAAATATATTCCTGGTCCAGCAGGCATACTCTTTAGGAAACACAGGCGAGGGAATATTGCCAACAAACACAAGAGTGAGGACATTCTCCTTCCCGGCAGAGTAGCAGCTCCACTGGAAGACAGAAGCAGCCACCTGTACTAACAGCTCAGCTCATCACCAACCTTGCCCTCCACAGAAGTGGGGGCCAGACATACATATTGAAGGACAACCAGCCAATGGTCAATTTTTACTGAAATCTTCAAGAGGGAAGTTTCAGGATTTAGGGATACCCAGGGACTGAATTCTAGGTTACATCATTATCATCATTGTCATCATTCTTAATTTCTTGATACAGAAGCTGACCAGCTCTCACAACTTCCTAATCATTGCAGAGTGCAGGCCAGGGTTCTGCCAGGGTTCTGCCAGGGTTCCTCCTAATTGATGGAGGTTCATCTATTCTGCAGTTTCCCCAGCCAGTGGCCATCACCAAGAGTGTTTATTATCAGTAAGGATCCCCAAAGAGAACACAGCACACTCAAATGAGGATTATTTGATGAAATGAGGATTATTTGATTTTTTAATGAAAGATTGTTTACCAAACTGTAGGCAGAGCACAGGAGAAAGGAAGAATGCAATAGCCCAGAGGAATAAGGGACAGGGCCACGACCAGAACCCAAAGGAACAAGCTGGCAACAAGGGCCTCCCTGAGACAGTGGTCAAGCCCATGGCAGTCCCAAAGGAAAGAGGTCAGGGATGAATGCCCTGACCTCACACTCCACTTGCTTTCCCATTGACCACCTGTGCTCCTCACTCACTAACTAAACAGAAAGTTAGAGTGCGAGGAAGCCATTGCTGCCATCATAGGGTCAGCTCCAGGGGTGACAGCAGAGCAGAGAAGGGCAGAGAGAATCTGGGGAAGCAAAGCAAAAGTATCTGACCAGGTCAACAACACTCAGGAAAGGTTCCCAATGTCAGGGATCCTGACAGCGGCAAGTAATGTGTAACAACAGCAAACAGGGCCACGTCCCTGTCTGCCTCCTTCTGATGTCAACCCCCCCCACACACCCATATGTGCACACTCCGAATGTGCCATACACAGGGATGCACACATTCCCGCTATACAGATGCACATACCACACATACGCCCGTGTGCACAGGACACACGCGTGCATGCACTACACACACGAGCCCGTTCCATACATGCATATGCGCACATACCCAGGCACACATATGTGCACCTGCGTTCTCACGCACGTGAACCCCACTCAATCACAGCCTGCAGAAGCTCCTCCATATTACAGGAGCTAAAACCAACAGAACTTAAATGAAGACAAGTTAAATACCAGGAATGATGGGCAGACTTCTCTAACTGTTACTATTTTTAAAACCCAGACAGCATGTCACAGAAAAGAACTGGGGTGGGGTGGGCTGGGCTGGAGAGGGTCGCTGACCAAAGAGGCTGCTTTGTTATTAGGAACAGAATAGAAGGAGGCTGACGAGGGTGATTGAGAGGCAGGAACAGGGAGGCTGCCAGTCTCCTCCCCCTCCCCCCCCCGCCAGGTGTCCCTCTCCCACCAGGAACTGAGCGCAGGAGGAAAGGAAGGGGCAGCAGAGCAGAGGGCAGAAGCTGACCCGGCTCGCCGCTCTGGCCGCATAACTTTCCGATGTGTGAGCGTGGATGTGTTTGTGAGGACCAGCTCTAGACCATAAGGTGCCTCTGCGCAAACAGACGAAGACACGCCTTCGGGCTGACAAACTGGAGAATGTCCTCTAGTTGGACACAGCACCTTGAGGTTCCCCACTTGGCAAATGGCGCACAGCCGGATTTCTGCCTTGCTGGCATCCCAGCTGCCCAGCCGGGCATAGCAAACAGCTGTCACTTTACATCTGGAGACTTCTGCTTGTCCTCTCCATAGATGGGGATAATATCTGCAAAACTGGGAGATCCGACACAGAAGACAAAATGCAAAGCGAGAACCAAGGATTTAAAGAACAAAGTTACTTAGGGCTGGCAGTGCAGCCTGCCAGGACAAAGACAGGAGTGTGGGACCTCTGCCACACGTGAGCGGGCAGGGCTGGCCAATTGTTATTGAGATCTTCAAGTAGGAATTTGGAGGATGTAGGATTCAGTGGATAAATTCTAGGTTACATCATCATCATCATTAATTTGCTATAGAAGCTGACCAGCTCCCGGCACCTCCTAATCATCATGGTGCAGGCCAGGGGCTCTGCCAGGTCCCAATCGATCGGCATTAATCTAAACCTCAGCTTCCTCATCTGTAGAATTAGGTGAGTAGAGGACCTTTCCCCACCTCCCAGAAGATTTATAAGAATAACAGGCATATGTGAAAATGTTTTGTGATTCACATAGCACCACATGGATTCTTCTTGTTGGTTGACAAAATGCTACTTTTGATGATTCCTGGGCTTTGTCCCAGCTCCCTGCTGGGGTCTCCTGCCCACCTTATCAGGAGCATCACATCTCCGCCAGCTCAGCAGGTGGGTTTCCATTGTCTCCCCTGCAGGTGATCCGGGAAGGAGAAGGCTTGTGCTCCAGCAGGAAAATTTTAGATTAGACTCAAGGAAGAACTTTCCTGACTTTGCAGCAGGTGAGTAGAGAAGAAAGAGGACTTTATACTGGGAGAAGGGCAAATGGTCTTTCCAAACAGGAGAGAGACCCTCGGCTGCCGTGGAGAGTGATTTAGAAGCATGTTTGGATTTACTCCGGGGGACACACTGAGTTGTGGAGATAAGAACTGCACTTATGAGCCCCTTCTAGGCTCCTTTCCAGGCCCCAGAGGTTAATGCTTCCATTTAAATGGAAATTGAGTGCAAAATTATTAGCAACTGTTCAAAAAGGAACCAAATTACAAGAGCTGTTCATTGTACAGTACAAACAGAGCTGCCACTGGTGTTCTGCACCTTAAATATGAAGGTGAGCCCTGCTGAAGGTTACACCTCCACCTGCCAGGGAGCTGAACCCCTGGACTGCAGAGCCAGAAAACTCCCCTTGGGCCTCAGATCCTGAGAGGCTCCAAAGGAAGGTCAGATGCAAACCACCCAGGACATCTGCAGAATATGGTCACCTCAGTTCCCCTCCCCAGGCATCACCCAGTACCTGACATCCAGTCCTCATTACTCACAGATTCCATACCTACAAATTCACCTAGTGGCTCAAATGCATGTGTAACCCCTAAATCAATGCTCAAGGCACCTTGCCAGCACACACAGAGCACAAAAATTGTGGACAGCTCTGGTGTGCATATTCTCAGCGAGCTCAAACAAGGTGCCACTCCGCCTGCTTGTTACAGCTCTCGTAATGTAAAGAGTGTCCTCTTCATGGTCTATTTAGTGCCACCTTTTTCTATTTTTGTACCTTATTTTCATGACTTTACTGTTTAAAAAGGCCCCCAAGGGTGCTGACGTGCTTTCTAAAATTCCCATGTGCAAGAAGGCTGTGATGTCCCTTATGGAGAATACGTGTATGTTACATAAACTCTGTATAGACCTGAGTTATAGTGCTGATGGCCATGAGCTCAATGTTAATGCATCACTGTATATGTGTGTACTAAATAAGGTGACTTTAAACAGAAACACACATAAAACAAGGGTATGTACTGATCTATTGAGGAAAATGATATGACCAGACGCTCACAGGAACCTAATCTGTATTTCCTGTAGGAGCAATGGTTCTTTATTTGCTAATTCAGCATTTATGGAAACCTTATAGAACACAGCTCCCACGATTAATGGGAATCTGCTATAGTAGATGCTCAATTAATAGTAACTATGATTTCACAACAATGGCTCAGGGCTCACATGTGGAGGTGTTCCTCTTCACAAATGGTGAACTCCTTGCCAGCATGTTTAAAGGATCTCCCTAGCCTCAAAATGTCTGGTTTCTACAACCCCAATTTTTCCCATGCTCAGATCTGCACATCATAGAAGAAAGTATAAGATGTGACAGGACTCACAGAGGATTATGTCTAGAAGGTTCCATGATTCAGAGCCAGGATAAAGTTCCCTCAGGAGAAGCAACAGGGGCCTCTCAAAACCCAAAGAGTGGCCAAAACATAAAACTACAAGAATCCAAAATCCAAAAACTCAGGAAGGGTAGGATCACCCACATCTTAGAAAGGATTAGAGGTGTCAGAGTTTGCCTCATAGTCGGCCAGGAACCCAGCCTGGGAGAGTGAGGACCAAGTGAGTGAACCATTGATGGGCCAAGGGCTTGGGAAAGAGCAGAGAAGTGGGTGTTGTTGGGCCTTTATGAGCCCTCATATGGAGGGAAGGGGGGTCTACCCTAAAGATGGGGTAGAACAGAGGTTGGTCTTCTTAATAAAAGCAATATACTCTCACGGACGCCAGAAGTGAAGATGGGCAAGGCAGCCTAATGCCTGGACTTGAGACAGGGAGAGGCAGAGAAAAATATTGCCACTCTCAGCCTTCCTGAGCAATTTTCTCTTGCCCCAAACACACATGGCCCACTCATTAAAACAAAAGTCCCTGTGTTTAGTTGGACCTAAGCCTTCTTAAAAGGCCATTTAGCACTCGTTGATTGTTAATCAGGTTTGGCACTTGGTGGAGGATGTCTTACCCTTCACCCTCAACTGCTCTACAAAGCATTGCTGCTGAGTAAATACAGCACTCTTCCTGAAAGTTTTCTCCATGTATCACTTGGTGATGTGCGCATGCTCTTAGAGGCTGATGCTTAAGAAATGGCCCAGGCCACGTCAGGGTCTAGAGTCATCTGTATGTGCTGCCCTGTCAGGCTGGGTAGCAGCTGCTACCCTGCATGTGGGTGTTAGGGGGTGTGTGCACACGCAGGCTCAGGTGCCCACCCAGGTGGGCTTAAGGCCTGAGAGGTTGGAACGTGTGTATCTCAGTGAATGTAGCCCTTCTCATCCTGGACAAGTGCTACCCAGACATGCTATAATTCCCACCCCCATTGCCACTTATGTGTTCTTTCATGACAGTTTTGGGCCACTGGAGCAGAGTTCTCCCACCTCCTGCTAGAAGCCAGAATAGAAACCTGAGGTCCTGGTTCCCAGCAGGCCATCACCAGGTGCCCCCAGTATGATCAGCCTCGGCGGGGTGGAGGGGGCTGCACTGTGACAGCCCTACCCGGCGGGCACACACGCCCCTGCCAGGTGCTCCCCTCTCCAGGACTGCCTCTGCCCAGACCGGATGCAGAGCCTAATCTCAAAGAGGACATTTTACTTAAGATTGAGGGGGGGCGAGATCTTCCTGCCCAAATCCTGCTGTCCCTAGGATAGGACTCATTCATTCATCTCAATAAACAAACATGTATTGAGCGCTGACTGCAGGGAGGACCCCACAGTCTGTCCTTGTCACTGAGCAATGTGCAGACTGAGGACATTCCCCTAGTCCTCTGTGACATTCTGGATGACCCTTATTTTGTTCTTTCCCAGTCAAACCTTTTCTTTCCATTTATCTGCTCTTCAGTGTTTCCCTCTTTTCCTCCTGCCCGAGACACCTGAATCCTCCCGCTTTCTTGGGCAGTTTCCTGATTCTTCTCCAGATAAGAGCGCCTCACAACCTGCTAGGAAGGTGCGGCCAGCACGCTCAGCTCAACACCCTGGTCACCGCCCTTTGCTCACAGGTCAGTGACTTAGTCGAACCCCAGATTGAAGCATCCAAGGATAATGGGCTGTGGGACCGACAGAGAGGCTGCCAGCCTATGAGTTAGAAGGGGCAAGTTGTATTTGTGTGCAAGATGTAGCACAGACCACAGATGTCTCTACTCAGCATAGTTTCTCTAACCTTGACTTCGAATGGACCCTGGAGGAGTGAAGGAGAACCCAGGCCTTATTTTGGGAAGAGTCAGATTACTTTGCAGAGAAAGATCCTAGAGAGAAAATTTAGTGTGGGCTTTAAGGGCTGCTAAGGTTCGAATCCCAGCTGTGCTACCGACTGACTGATCGTTAGTGGAGTTATTTATCCCCTTTAACCCTGAGTTTCCTCAGCTGTGAAATAGGTGTAAGAACAGCTCATCTTCCATGGCGTTTCTGTGAGGACTCACTTGGGTAATCTATGCAAAGCCCTCGGTGCAGTGCCTGACACATAGCACTCAGTAAATGTCCGCTTTATTTTGGGAAGCCTGTTTCAGGTGTTGGGTAGCTGAGTACCCAAGTAGGATTCTGTGGGAGCCACATCTTGCTGGGAATGACAACAAGAGATGGCGCTGATGGAATGAGCCTCACTTGCAGGCTCCACGTGTTGCCTTCCTCCTTTGATTCCGAGGCGAACCTTAGATGGGTGCCAGCAGTTCCCTCCAAACAACTCTGGGAAGTCTGCTGGTCCAGCCCAGCAACCCGGGGCTGGAGGGCAAATCCCATCATATGTCCCTAAAGGTGCAGAGGAAAGATCCAGGGCCTTGTCACCATAACCCCCTGCAGGCCCTCATCTCCACAGTGTCGCACCAGGCACTTGTGTTTCCCACTGGTGACCTGGCCCTCCATGAGTCCCCTCTGAGGGCACAGTGCCAGGCAGCACCCTGGACTGAAATGGAAACTGCGTCCCCTGGGGTGCAGGTGCACACCTCACACAGCTGATGTAGTAAGCAGTCGGCAAGGGTTCTAACTTCCCAGCACCTTTAAACCCCTTTCTTATACTTAAGCCACTTCCCACCCTGTAGATCCTGCCTCCCAATGGTGGAAACAAGAGCAGTCACTTCCCTAGTTTCCTTTGCAGCTAAGACACAGGCAGCTGATGTTGCTCAGCCAGATGTGGCCTGGATGCTTGGGGCAGCTGTGGCAGCCATGGTCAGGTTTTTAGCAAACTGTAGCATCCAGTTGGTGACAGTGACAGCCACAGCAGTTCTCTCATCAGGCCAGGTCTGGCACATGTAATAAAACACTATTCTGTATGGGTAGCCTCAAGCCCTGTTCTCTAGGCTCCACTGATTCTGTCAGCCACCACCATCCTGTTACTAAATCCTTCCTTTTAACCAGCAAGAAGCAGCTTCTATTGCCTACAACTAGGAACGCTGCTTCTTACAGGTGAGAATCAGAGACACATGACGACAACCTAGATGTTGAGTCTCACTGAGATTTCTCTTGCTTGATAAATGTGTCCAGTTCCTTTAAACACCTTGTGCCTCTGGTCCTGTCCCCAAAGAAAACCTCAGACTCAAATGGTTTTTAAGCAAGCAGAGTGGGCGGTGACGCTGCAATGCAGCCCAAGAAGGAAGGAAAAGCATCGGGGCATTTGTCAAAACTGCTTCTTCCAGGGCAGAGGTCCAGGCTCTCTTAGCTGGGATGACTCCAGAGGTAGGCTTTGGAGCCACACTTACTTACAGGCTGAGACGAAAGGTCCCTCAGGCACCAAGCAGAGGGGCCAAGGTCATGCCTGGGCCTAGAGCTTGCAGGGTCTGAGGTCAGGCCAAGGCAAGGCAGGAACACTGCAGAGCTCTTGCCCACTCAGCAAGACATGATGTGAGCTGTTTGGCCGCAGCTCCTGGCCAGGACTTGGGAACAGCCACCACATTAAGCCCTGAAAAGGGCCTGGCACTGATAACAGAAATGCTGGCAAGGTGCCGGGTTCAGCAGAAACAAATTAACCTTCCCAGACTCCCGGGTAGCTGAAGAAGGCAGGCATGGCAGAACCATGCTGGGACTTGTCTACAAGCTCCCTGCTAAGAGCTTTCCTGTTTCCAAGGACCCTCTGATCAGGACAATTGTCTAGGAGACAGCTGGCCTCTGGCTGCAGAACAGAGATAAACAGAGGTAAAGACACAGGGCAGCTGGAGTGTGAGCTGTGGGTTTGGAGCTCCCTGAACCATCTCTTCTAGGAGACTGCTCTGCTGGGCTGAATTAGGATAGTCCAGCCCAGTGTGGAAAAGAATCAAAACGGAGGGGGTGGGGGAGAAAGGAAAGGAAGGAGGGAGGAGGGAATGAGGAAGGGGGAAGGAGAAAGAGGAAAAGAGAGAGAGGAGAGCCCCGATGACACAGCGCACAGCCCTGGGTCCACTGTGCCCGTTCTACTTCCAGTTACAGAAGCCAAAAATTTCCCTTTCTGCTCAAGCTAGTTTGAGGTGGCTCCTGCCGCTTGCAACAAAAATAGGCAAGACCACCACAAGTTCCTAAGACAGAGCCTCATGCGTGTTTCCCGTTGTCATTATGTTCACCATGGTGGGGATGAGCCAACACTTCATAGCAGATGAGCCACCTGCTTCTTCTGGCTGGAGAGGCAGCCCTTGCTCACACATTACCTATGAGCATGTCACGCCTGAGAGCCATCATGATCCAAATATCCAGCTGAAGTCATACACTGAGGCACAGCCCCTACAGAAGGCTTTAGTCTTTAATCCCATAGAGATTCAGTCAGAGACCTGATGCAGGCCTCTTCCTCCCCTCGGGCCCTTGCCTCAGAGGATGCTGGGGACTAGCTGATGGCCCCTACCAAGCTCAGGACTGCGGGAGTCAAATAAAATGAGGCTCCTGCCATCCCATTTTCCTGGGCTCCTCCCACCTTGGACCGTCCAATTCAGGGCTCAGTGCCAAGCTCAAGCCACATTCCCTACATTCTCTCTTCAGAAGGCTAAAGCAGGCTACCCCAGGCCTTAGCCCAGCAACAACTCAGCTTTGTTACCCTGGGGCATGGAAAGTTCTCTGACAGCCTCATTCATTTGACTCTTTTTTTTTTTTCACTTGACTCTTAATTAGACACAGACCCCTACAGTGCTGTGTCCTCCACTGTGATCTCCTGGAGGGCCTCCTGTGACTCTCTCCGCATTATGGAAGTCAGGGAGTCCAGCCTCTTACCCAGGAGCACCCCAGCACCCAACAACTCCCAGCCCAGGGATGGAATCACGTCCCCCAGAGGCAGCTGTGCCTTCACTGGCTTTCTGTTGTCAGAAATTTCTTTCCCCTCTTGAGGTAAAATTGGCCTCCCTTCCACCCTCTTCTCTTTCTGTCTTATCGCAGATGTAGTTCACTCTCATATCCACAGGACAGCCCTGAATTTATTTGAAAATAGATCATTTTGTCCTGACCAAAAAACATCTCTTCTCCACCTAAACAGCCTGTTTCCTCTCCTATTCCTTATAGTTTGAAGACCCATAGTCATTCTGTCCATTCTTGCCCGGATACTTTCCAGCTTATAAACAAACATTGGGTTGTACCATAGCACAGATCCAAAATCTACTCCAGATGAAGTCTTTAAAAAAACAAAAACACAATAAAACCATACATCAGTTAATCATAATTTGATCCCTTTCTCTCCCCTTCACCATCAGAACTCTAGAACTTGAATAAATGGTGAGATAGAAATGGCCTCCAAATATCCATTATGCCTTTTCTTTATTAAGAGAATCTAATTTTTTTGGCTAGGCATATTGTCACTCAAGTGAAATACAGTAGAACCTCTGAAGTTGACCCCCCCCAAGGGACTGATCAACACAGAGATATTGTCAACATAAGGAACTAGGCCTGTTGTGCTGATTTGTACATGTGGTGCATGTCCAGTCTATGAAAATTTAGGTCAACTTAAGGAGGTGGTCAATGTAAAGAGGTGGTCAACTATGGGGGTTCTACTGTAGTTTCATTCTAATGAGCTATTGCATGTATCACAACACATGTATTATGTATTGATGTATCACCACGAAACTAATTTCTAACCAAAGAGATATAGCAGAAATGTGTAAGAAACTTCCTAGAAGCCTCCCTAAGAGTTCAAAGGTGGCCTTTCTTTCTGCTTTCTTCTCCACCATGTTTCTGGAACTCAGATGTGATGCCTATAACTGTAGCAGTCCTCTTGGACCATGAGGATTATGGCCATGCATTAGAACAATCACAGTAGAATGTCCATAGTTGACCACCTCCCTGCATCGACCATCTCCTTATGTTGACCTAATTTTCATAGACCAGACATGCACCACAGGGACATATCATTACAATAGGTCTAGTTCCTTATGTTGCCCACCTCCATATGTTGACCAGCTTGTTACAGTTCCTTGGGTGGTCAACTTATTGAGGTTCTACTCTACATAGAAGCAGCCTGGCCCCTGACAACTCTGTGGAGCTGCCATGCCAGCTTGGTATTCCTCATTCTAGACTTGTTTTATATAAAAAATAAACTTCTATTTTGTTTAAGCTATAGCATTTGAGGCTTTTCTTAAAGATGCATTCAGATTTCATCCTAAATTTACCACCCTGAAGTCACTACAATGGATTATGACTCATTATATTTACCCCATGAAATTTCTCAACTAGATAATTCTGAAAACAAGAAACTCCAGCTCTCATCACTAATTCTTTTCTTTTTTTTCCTGTTTTTTTTTTTTTGTTTGTTTTTTCACTGTTTAACAAACTTTGCTGAAGATCTGGGGATAATATAAAGATATTATAGCAAGGAAAACTTAATTTGTTTTCCTTTAATTAGTTTTCTCTGGCTACTCTCCAAATTACCATGAGCTTGATAACTTAAAACAACAAAAATTCATCCTCTTAGTTCTAGAGTTCTGGAGGTCAGAAGTCCAAAATCAGCATCACTGGGAGGAAATCATGGTGTTGACAGGGCCTGCTCCCTCCAGAGGAGTGTTTTTCAATCATTTTTATCTCATGGCACACTTGAATTTATAGTTAAACTTCCATGGTACATCTAAATTACATTGATCCAAAAAAAGAAAAGAATAAGAAGAAAGAATACATTCACTGTGCTTTGAACTTCTTTTGAAAATAATTTAATTAAGGATCTTTAAAAATTTTCCCTGCACACCTCAGATCCTCTTGGGGCACACTAGTTGAAAATCACTGCTCCAGAGGCTCTAGAGATGAACCCTTCCGTGCCTCTTGCAGTGATTGAACGTTGGGCACAACACAGTCTTGCTCTGCTGATGCTCATCCCCGGGTCAATCCCCAGTTGGAGCCCCATGGAGGGTGTGGCTGCTCCAGTGCAGTTTTGAACAAAGTGTGATAGAGGAACTCATTTGCTCTTGAGACTCCTGGCATGTCAATTTCCTAAAATAGGGCAGCATGGAAAAAGATGCGATGCCTACCACTCTGGCAGTCACTTGGACTATGAGGATTATGGCCATGCATTGGAACAATTACAGTAGAAAGTACATAGTTGACCACCTCCCTGCATTGACCCCCACAGTGCGTTTGCACCCAGGGCCCTGCCATGTTGCAGGAAGCTCCACTTTGTGATGGTGGATGCTGACTTTGAGGGACACTCAGCTCGCACCGGGTAAGCCAAGGCCACTGCACTCTGCACTGACACTTCCTGTTCTTCGATGACTCATATGAGGAAAACAACCCCCCAAATGTAGGATTCTTTTGTTAAATGCTAAAAATTGGAGGCAAATTAATTAAGATATAACTTCAACAACACCAGCCTTCCCTCATCAACAGTTCCTAAGACAGGACAGGCAGCATTAATTGTTGCAATTAATTAGGCATTAAACTGATAATGGGTACAGCTGCTAACAATTAACAGCTAATTATGTCAAGCACTTTAACCATTTCACAAAAGAAATGGAAATCAGAGGGAAGGGAGAGGGAAATGAAAAGATAGAAAGCAGTTACCCCATGAACAAATGAGAGGCAGTTAGCTCCAAATGCAGCTGGATCCCGCTGTAGAAATGACAGGAGAAAGTGATCAACCCCGTCCCCAATAAGACCCAACTTCATGGAAGCCACGTGAGTCTAAATCTGAGCAGGAGATACTCAAATCAAATTGATCTGAACAATGATCAGATGTGCCAACATGTGCCAAGCTGTATTTGCGGTACCTAGTATGTATGAACCCATCGTCCTCACAACAGTACTCCATGGTAGTTACTGTTATTACTGTTTCCACTTTGTGGATGAGGAAACTGAGGCACAGAGAGGTTAACTGACTTGTGCAAGGTGACTCATTTACAACTGTCAGATTCAAACCCAGGTCCAGTGGCTTCAGGGTGCAACCCCAAAACAAATGGACCTCACTAATTTGCTGAACCCTTAATGACCCTTAAAACCCAGATTGCAATGTTTCATTCAAGGGTAAGCTCAACAGGTTAATTTTAAGAGAAAAGAAAACGTAGTTCAAGCTGGAATCAGTGTTTTCCAAAGTGATAAAGTTGGTAGAAATCCTGTAATTCAAATCACTCCCAATCCAAACTGGTATTTCATCTGTGCTCCTGTCCATAGGACCTCCCTCCCACCTCTCCAGAGGAACCTGTCATGCTGCTGCGAAGTGCCTGGTAGCACCTGGGGGAACCTTGAGGTCCTCTTGCCCTCACAGGAAACATCACTGGGTGGCTTGGACGCAGGGCTTGCGTTTCCAAAAGGTTTATCTTTATCATCTCATGGGAGAGGAAAGGGAAGAAAAAAGAAGGATCAGGCAAAGCTAGTCCCCCCTTCCCGACACACACACCTTATGTAGAGGATTATGGTAATGAGGAGCGGGTTGCTGCAAAAAGCAGTGTCTTCTAATCCTTACATAAAGCTGAAAGAGATAAGGGGCCTTGCCTGTTGTCCCATGGGACGGCAGATAAAGCCAAGCCTGAAAACTTATGTCCCCATCCTGCATCAATGAGTCTCAAACTCGAGCTTGCAGAGGACCACCTGGAGAACTTGTAGAAACACTCCCCCACCCCGGCCTCACCTCACATACTCTCACTCCGTAGGGGGCCCTGAAGTCCCATTTCTGATAAGCCCAGATGTGGACGCTGCTGGTTGGCAGAGTCAAGGACCCACACCACAGTGCTCTGCACTGCCCCACGTGTGGCCGCTCACGCTCTCAAGCCATCTGCTGGTACTGCCCTGTCTCCCTCATCAGGACTCCCAAAGGCACTGAGACTGACCTTCTCTCTGGAGGCAAGCCTGGCAGCTCACGATTCACCCTCAGGGCCTCAACCTGGGTCCCTCCCATCATTTTCTTGCAGCTGGAGCTACAGAGCCCAGAGACAAAAGCCGGAGCTGTGGGCAGTTGTGAATATCTTGCCCCTCAGGGCCATGGGCAGTCTGTCCAGAACACAGGATGGCAGGAGGCTGGAGGCCAGTGTGGCGGGGAGCACCCTGATGCTGGCTGGTTCCAGGCTGCACTTGGGGCTGTGAAGAACAAATTTCCTGGAAACACTTGGCCCAGCCAAGGCAAAAATCATAAGGCCTCTGCAGCCCAGATGGCCCTCTTTCAAAATCCCACCCCTCAAAGGGACCAGGGCTCCAGTCTAAGTATGAGGGAAGTCTGATCAAATTACGATATTGGACAATAGGCACATCATGAACTTTTCCAGGGATATTCAAAAAGAAAATTATAGGGCACCTTCACACGTTGTTGGTACACATGGAACTTGTTTCCTTCTCTCTGAAAGGAAGCATGACACAGCATAGGAAAGACCTTTACATGTGTAATTCTGCTTCTAAGAATTTACTCTAAGGAAATAATAGGACAGAGGCTCAAAGATGAATGTACAAGGACATTCACTGCAGCATTATTAATAATAGCAAAAAATGTAAACAAGTTAAATGCATGAATAAAAATAGAAGTTTGGTTAAATGAACCATAGGAAATACATTGACTGAAATATTTATGTGACTAATAAAAATGATGTTATAGACACAAGAAAATGTTCATGATAATGATGCTAAATTGTAAAATGCAGTCTATAAAGCAGTATATGTAAAATGATATTATTTTTGGAAAGCTGTACATGACTATGTGTATGTCATCTCTGGAGGAAAAGAAAAAACGCTATAGGGCATACAACAAGCAATTAATAGTTGCTATCTTTATGTGATGAGTATGCAGAATATTTATGGGACTATTTTTCTCTTATGCTTCTTGTATATATTTTTAAAGCATCTTAGTTTCCCACATTGCATCTACAATAGATCCTGAAAAAGAATCATAGAATAAATAAAGTAATTACTAGAGAGATCATTTTAGAAAAATGGAAATTTGTTCTTCATGCCCTGAATGAGCCATGATAAATATTCTGGGGAAAAACCTTCCTGTTGTTTCTGAAATCTATTCCCATATAATAAACTCAGAAGGCTAATTGTAAATACAAAGATTAATTTTAAAAAAAAATCTGCACGCACCTATGCAGACAGGCCAGTGCACTAGTGTAACAGACATCTTCAGCACCTATTTTTTTACATATTTATGGGTCCCTTCACCCCTTCCATCCCCCACTCAGGCAGCAAAGATTTTTTTTCTCCATAATGTCTCCTAGCAGCCAAACACGGGCACTGCTAATGAATATTAATTGACCTAACATCTTGTGGTGATGAAACTGTGCACATTTCCCTGTCTCATTTGGTTGCTAGGGAACCATGTGAGACAGCCTGGGGCCCTGGGACCCAGACCTTTTAAGTGCAGGGCAGGGTTAAACTACAAATCAGAAATACTCCACCCAATTAATTGTGTACTAGAGCGACTATGTCTATGTCTGTGGTCCTACCAAACAAACAAGAAACAAATAAACCGCAATAAGCAGTTTGGTGGTGGGGGAGCCGGTGGAGATGGGAGTCGATTCTCAGCTCCTGAAGCCCCTCCCCACGGATCTCCTGGAGCCATTCTCTCTTCTGCAGTCCCCTCCTCTGGGATCCACAGGCACCACTGTTGCTTCCTTACCATCCTTCATGGCCTGGAGTGGACCCATGTGGTTCACTTGGAAGTTACATCAAATGGGAGCCCATTAGGGGATTCATCTGCCCCTTCCGATCACTGTCCTCACTCGTCCATTTACACAGTCCCTCTTCAAACGCTTCAGGTGAGTCAATACACAGTGATCAGGAATCAGCAAGACAACTGTGAAGAAAGCCCCTTTCCCTCAGGATCCCAGAGTTCCGCTGGTAGAGTATGTGGGCAATTTCAGTATAAAGCCCTTGGGAGCGAGAGAAGGGCTCATCCTTTTATGCCATTTCAGAAATCTGCTAAAGTGAATTTAGCCATATTATTTTGAAGATGTTTATTAATGTACAAGACTCTAGCTGGAGCCTGTCCATCCCAGGTAAGGACCCAGAGGGGACTTGATTCATGTGAGTGAGGCAGCCAGCAGGTTGGAATGAGGAACGCCAAGTAGTGGACAGAATCTGCCTTCTAGATCCAGCCACCCCCACAAAGCTAGTAAGATGTGATTCTTTATGTCTTAGAGAAATCTGGGCTATTACTTAAGGAGAGTAACCCTCCAAACAAGAGCTGAGAGGAAGTAAGGAAAAAATATCTCCCTGGCCTTCCGGCCATGTCAACAGGAAGACAAAATCTCCTCGGTGTCCCAGAGCCTCTGAAGCCCCCTCAGTAGCCTCTGTGAAGCTGAACACAGTAGCTTGGATTTTTCTATGCTGGAGACTCTTTGGTCTTTGAATTCAATTGCCCTCGGATCTACCTCAGGAATTGAGGCCACAAGATTCTTGGCTGGCCAGGATACAAAGCTAGGAGTGAGTAAAATGAGAAATGCCTAAAATGAGAGTGAACTTGATTGGACAGACATTTACTCATCTCTTGCAAAATGGTCCAAGCCTCCCTCGGACTGTCCCATGGCGGTGTTGATGGCCCTGGTAGCTGCATCCTTGTTGAGGAGGCACTGAGTGATGCAGGCACCACTATGACCAGGCAGAGGTCACTGTGGCCAAGATGCAGGGGCACATCACCAGGGAGCTTAGAGCCCATTGGCCACGTCACTGCTGCCTTTCGGTATCTTGTCCTAGAATCTAGGACACCAAACTGCTGAGACCTTTCTGGTAATTCCATTCTTTGTTTCAGCATTGGGAATCAATCATGGAACCATAGAGTCCTTGAGCCAAAAGTGGCTTTTAGACACTGTTTTGTCTCTCTTCTGCCCCCACCACCTTAAACGGTAGAGTATCTGTCCTCCACGAGTATAAAAACAAACATGGGAATGTTTGTAAAATGATGCAGTCACTTTGAAAAACACTTTGGCACTTCCTCAAAATTATTAAGCATGGAGTTTTGACCCATCATTTCCATTCCCAAATATCTAGCCAAGAGAAATGAAAATGTATGTTCACACCAGCACTTGGACTTGAACATTCATAGCAGCATTACTGATGATAGATAAAAATGGAAACAACTCAGTATCTATGATCTGATAAATGGATAAACAAAATGTGGCATGTCTGTCCAAATGATGGAATATTTTTCGTCAATAATGTGAGTGAAGTATTAATCCCTGGTGCAACATAAATAAACCATAAAAGCACAATGCAAAACGCAAGAAGCCATTACAAAAGCCCTCATACTGTATAATTTCATTTAGGCAAGATGCCCCAAACAACCAAATGGATAAAGAAAGTACATGAATTATTTGCCTAAGGCTGGGAACAGGTGATGTTGGGGGTGGATGGGGAACAAGTGTTAATGGGAACAAGTTTTTTTTTTAAGGATGATAAAAATATTCTAAAACTGGATTATGATAATAGTTGTGCAACTCCATGAAATAAAAACTACCAAATTGTACACTTTAAACAAGTGGATTTTAGGATATGTAACTTATATATCAATAAAACAGGAGGAGGAGGAAGAGGAAGAAAAGGAGGTAGCAGGAGCGATGAACTTTAAGACCACCGAGGACAGCTCTTCCTGGTGGCAGAAGTAATATACTATAATCCCCAGATGGCACATGCACCCAGGAGGGAGAGAATTTGGGTGTGTACTTACTGTGCTCAGTTGGGGACACTCCCAGTATGTTAGACTGTTTTTCTGGAGGTCACAAAGAGCCACACCTCCCTATAACCATTTTATAGGCCCTTCGACGTTGACCCTGGGCCTGGACATATAATTCTGTGGTCAATGGGACAAAAGCAGTCACCACACAGAGGCTGGATTAGTACTTATAGTGCACATAGGGTTTTGTCCTCTTGGAAGGCTGTCATGAGGATCCCTGAACCAAAAGGATAAGCGACCTTGCAGCCCACTGGGGAGGTCACAAAGAGAGGAAGAGAGGAAGAGCCCTGGCTGGCCCCTGGCCATTCTGGCCACTGCAGCTGAAGCAGAAGCCATGAAGTGAAGAGGCCATCATGGATATTCCAGCCCCAGCAACCACTCATGGAACCAAAGGACATCCAGCTGAACCCTGCCCCACTTGCAGAATCACAAAAAAATGAAACACCATTATCATTTAAGCCATGACATTTTAGGATGGTTCATTTTGTAATAAATACTGAAAGGCCTGACCACCTCCATCCCCACTGATCTGATGACAAACTTGAATCAGAGAGCCTTGAAATTCTGAGACGGATTTAAGGAGATACACAATTTGAATGTGTGTATGGCGTGCCATTTGTCACTGTTGTTTAGTGCAATTTAACACAATATTTATTTGATTGGCATGTCAGTTACATCACATCACTGGGAATTGGCTGTACAGGGATTCTGTGAGCTTGGCAATGAGAAGATTGATTATGGTTATTATACTAATGGCTGGAAAACTAAATTTCATCAGGAAAGTTGTTCTGAAGCCACAGTGACAGGTCTTGTGTGTTTACTCGCTGCCTCCTGCATACAGAGTGCCCACCCCAGAGGACTGGGACGGAGACGCTGGAGCTGACAAGACACATCTGCACCGTCACGTAAAGTGCTGCCAGGAGACAGAAATGCTTCTTAAAAACCTCTCCCTAGAGTCTATCACGTTCCCCGTTGACTCTTAGCTAGCAAAGAAAGAAAGGAGAAATTCCATACATCTCCACTGATGGGGGAATGGACCCTCCACAGACAACACGGGTGGGAACCTTTTAGGTACACTTGACCTTCCCAGCAGCTCTGAGGTCTCTGCTCTGTGTCTATCTGGATGTGTCAGCAGGACATATGTTTTCTTGTGTAATGAAACTCTTTGCCCGTTAAGACTATACCAAAGGAAAGGTTTCACTTGAAGTTTCTTTGAAAGGCTGGAACCTTGCAGGAAGCCCACCATTCAAACTAAGAACTTGGCTGCAGTGTGACTCTGCACACTCCAGGCTTAGTCCCTAATCTTCTTGGGCTGCCCCACTGGCTGTCTCCTATTTCCTTTGTCCCACCCAAACTTCAAAAGAAAGTATTTTAAGGGATATGTTAAGAGACAACCCGGAAAATTTGGGCCTAAAAGCAACAGTTTCTGTCTCCATAGAAGATTCTCGTCACCCAATTCTATTAACTGCTTCATTTTCCCATTTTATCTCATCACAGTTCCGGATCCGCACCTGAAGTACAGGGTCTTGGTAGAAGAGAGGTCATCTTTCTGCTAATGGAAGGCTCATTTCAAATTCCTGTCAGCAGTCAGAAGAGGAACGGTGTGCAACTCCTGATGTCCCCTCAGGCCCTGGCTTCTCCATGGCTTCATTAGACTCCCTGAGACCTCCACAGACCTTTACCACCGAAGAAAGAAAATGAGATTTGCCGGATGGTTTTTAGCAAGGGGCTGAGCTCTCATGATAACACAGCATTAATGAAATTCACCTTTCAAGCCCTTTAATTGCTTCTAGTGCCACTTCACTTACAATCAATGTTCTTCTGTCCCCACTACAATTTTCTTGTTTGCAAAAATAATTGTGTGACATGGGCTGCGGTGTAAAGACATAGGACTGGCCACACTCCTTAGAACCCAATGGGTCATCCCCACCTGAAAAGACCACCCAGTTGTAAACAAATGAAAAGGACATAAAAGCTGAGAAGGAGTCTCTGTAATTGAGTTACAAAACGAGAGGAAACAGAAGAAGAGCTTCTATTAATAATGACACAGTAATTGGAGGTCACCCAAAGAGAACCCTGGTACACTCAACATTCACATCAGCTTTGCACAAAAACCATTATAGATCTTTCTAAGGAACTAATGTAAGCCGTAGTGAGGTTGTTTATAAGATTCATCTGGTACCAGCCAGAGCATTCCTCTCCCCCAGGGGGAATCAGACCAGCCTAAAGTGCCTCATTGAATGAGAAAATTTTTGATTGACGCCAAGAGGTAATTCATGCAAAGTTCGATTGTACCCTGTGTACGGACTCCAGTCATTTTTTAGGCATTCTCTCCTGTACAAACAGTTACCTCCAAAGGAATGAGAAGTATTTCTAAGGGTGGCCCTGACAGGCTCTGGGGAAGGTGGGAGGCAGGGGCAGAGTGCCCGGAGTGTGTTCAGTATCGTGTGTGAGTCTCACAAAATCATGTGAAAAAGTAACCTGCAGATCTCTCCTATTTTTCTTTTCCTGGCTGGATCAAGGGAAATTCATTATTGTTTGGTGAGTCAATATCAAATTCTAATAAAGACATAATTTTTTAAAATTCCATTTTGTGGATGGCTCATTATAACATCCAGATAACTCTGGGGTATATTAAAATTGTTCATGGCCATAAATTATAGTAGTTATCAAAATAGATTTCCTTTGCAAAGGGAGTTCCATGAACATGATTCATACAACCACCTCCAAATGATATTTGCACAGGGATAACATGGAGGTGAAGTTACTAACACCTCCTCTGGATTGGGTTTTAAAGCTCCTTTAAATGTCTAGGGTAGAAAGACCACCCTTCACATAAGAACTTGGCAGAACATGTGACTCTACACACTACAGGCTTGTTCCCTAAGCTTCCTGAGCTCCCCGACTGGTTATCTCCAATTTCCTCTCTCATATGCCCACCCGAACTTCATAAGAAAGACAAAATGGTTCTTGATTCCCTATTCACTTCCCAGAGGAAAAACTGAAACTCGAAACTAGCCACACACAAGATTACAAGAAGTTTAAGGTCAAGGCTTCTCCCTCTTCATCCCCCCAGTGCCTACTACAGCCTCCTAGGGCATGGTAGATGCCAACAAGCTTCCTAAAATGAGTTAATGAATAATTGGGAAAATACAATCCTTATTTCTGGTTGCATTAAATCAGTAGGCAAAGGAGTAGCTCTAAGTTGGGGTCTGTACTGGACTGAGTGGTGTCCCCTCCCCAAAATTCAGAACCTATAAGTATGACCCTATTTGGAAATAGGGTCTTTGCAAATGTAATCACGTGAAGGCAAGGCCATTCAGGATGAAAAGAGCCCTAACTCCAATATGGCTGGTGTTCTTATGAGAAAAAGATGTAGACCCAGAGACACAGATACACACAGGGACAAAGGCCACGTGAAAACAGACCTCTAAGCGATGCCCCCACAAAGCCAGGACTATCAAAGTTCACCAAGCAACCCACAAAAGCCAGAAAAGACAAGGAAGGACCTTTCCCTAGAGTCTTTAAAGGTACCCACACCTTAATTCTGACCTCTAGGCTCTGGAATTGTGAGAGAGCAAGTTTCTGTTGTTGTAGCACAGGCATCGTCAAGGTCTTCAAGCAATCTCATCCACAAACCACTGAGAAAGTAGAGACAAGTATGGACCATGGTCTAACATACTTGAGAGTGAAGGAAGTGCCATTTCGCTGATCTGTTCTCATCCCTTTTCTTTGAATCATCAGAAAGAAGGAAAGAGACTCAAGATAGCCCACACATCTCACCAAACTCCTTGCTTCTGGCTCCTTGACCTCCTCAACCCAGAGTCCCTTGCCTCCACGCCACACTGGCTCTTCACACCCCTAGCTCCACACTTTCTCACCTGAGCTCTCTAAGCCTCTTCCCTCTCCTCGGTTCTCAGCTCCCTGCTCTTACAAATGTCTCTCACTCCACTATCAGGCATAGTCATTCATTTGCTCAATCAGTCAGTCTAGAATCAGGCCTCAGGACAACTCAGGGATGAGTTGGCATTCCAAATTTTGTCCCCTCTGGGGTCACCCTGCAAATGTAAGTTGCTGTCTACTCTTCTGAAGGTGATGACCTCTGCTGTCCCATATGACCTTCTGTAACGAAGGAAATGTTTCAGATCTGTGTCATCCAGCATGGTAGCTACTAGTCACAAGTGCAATGGAGAAAATGAATATTTGATTATATTTTAATTCACTTAAATTGTAATAATTATATGTGGTTCATGGCTATTGTAGTAGATAGTGCAGGTCTAGAAGCAATTTTTTAATTAGACACAAAGAGCCTCACAGACATTACACACACACACACACACACACATATTTCCCAAGGATGAACACTAATTCGTAGAGCATAAGGAGGAAAAGAAACATTACCTAACTATACCTTAATTTGCAAAGCCATCTCAGCCCACAATGGAGTTAATATTCTACAGCACTGTGCAGATCGGATTAGTTTAATTCCTTTCCTAGTGCCTGAACCCCTTTCAAATTGTACCCCTTTGGGCCACTGAGAATAAAAAATGGGGCTATTACTGGGCCTCCCCCTCCTTAATAGCTATTCCTTTAGCTACATAAAGGCCCTGCTGATGCTTTGAGATCACCATTTACTGGAGCTTGATTAAGCAAGTTCTTAAACAAGGTGCCATTCTTTTTCCCAGTCTGGGGGTAGAGAGAAGGAGATTTTTCTTCTAGTTACTGTTACTCTATCAATAATCCCCTTAGCTGTATTTCCTGCCTCTCTCACTTTCCCCTCAGTGGCATAAAGTAGTGGGTTTGAATCTTGCCTCTGCTAATTTTCTATGTGTAACACCAGCCTTTATTTCTGAAAAGCCTGAGACCTTGTGTGAGTTCTATTAATCTTTACAACATGGGTCTAAATCATACCTATTTGCTTAGACTAAATGAAATAAGGTATTTTAAATGCCTTGTACAGTATCCTATTTCTCTCCTCTTCTGTGGAGGCCATGTTAACAAGAAGTCTACAACCTTCCTGTGAAAAGCAGATGAGGGAAGCTGGGAGACACCTGCTATGACATCTAGGCAGGCAGCAATGGCCGGTCAGTGAGGACACTGGCTCCAAACGCCCAACACCACGCTCTCTGCAGCAGTCACAATGCCTGAAGTGCTCTGTGTTAACGCAGATGCAGCCAGAGAGGGTCTGCCTTAGAGGAAGTGCGGTCTGGGAAGAGTCGTGTGTGCCTGCTCTGATCACAGTGATGAAAGCATTATGGCGCAGGCCTATGCAGCTTCCCAGAGTTCCTGATCCAGCGCCCTCAGATATAAAGTCTTTCAGCTTCTATCTTGACACAGCCAGGCCTCTGGTCCTGAAATAAACACAGGGCTTGTTTCTCTGACTTGAATCATAGCTGCCCGAGTTAGCCAAAGGAGGCTTTTAAGATTTTTTTCATCTCTGGACGGCTCTCTGTAGAGTTCTGTTTGATCAATAATGAAATAGCTGTCCAGCCACTTCGGCTGAGCACAAAATGGAGTTTCATTTTCAGAGAGATGCCCGTGTGGACTGTTATTCCCAGCGGCACTCTGCTTCGTGCGGACTTGGGGCTGAGCTCTGCTCCGAATTCCCAAGATGGGGGCACGAATGTCTGGGACGACAGAAACGCCCATGACTGCCTGTGATTTAGTCTTCACGTGGCCTGTCAGTTTGCAAGGACAGCCCAGTCTCCTTACCGTCTGCCAATGCCCAGGACCAGAACTGAAGCCCAGGGAGTGCAGCCCAGACTATGGTCAGTGGTGCCCCTTTGCCATCTTCCCTTGGCACCCTCAACCTCTCCCACTTCCCACTGCAAACCCAAGAGAATACTTAGTAGTGTTGGAGAAACTGCACAGAAACCATTTCATTTTCAATCCATACAAAAACTAAACAGAAATGCTGGAGTACCCTCCCTCCTTTTTTTCAATTCCTGTGAATTTACTCAACAATCATTTATTGAGCTTACCAAATGCCAGAACCTGTGTTAGACCTGGGGATACAAAGAAGTCCATGGTCTAACAGAGAGACAGGCATGAAAATAAGTCTTTGCAGTAAGTGTTAAAAAACAGATGCCAGGCAATGGACAGGGATGGTGTGTTCTTTGGGGTGAGACAGATGGGTGTGAATGTCAGCACCTGGGGCCCCTTCCTGGTTCCCATCCTCCCTCCCCATCTAGTCCCTTTATTGAATTTTTTGTTGGCTCCTCCTCATCCTCCCCATTCTTAAGCAGAGGAGGGACCCTAGGCTGCGGTCTCAACTTTTCCATCAATATTCACTCCCTGAGTGATCTCATGACTTTGGGTACTATCTCCTTTTGTGACTCTCATTTATTCTTTGAGCCTTGAAAAACTGATTTCTCAAGCTCTGTCTTCTCTCCAAAACTCCAGACTCACCTGTCCAACTGCGTACTTGCCATCTCCCTTTAGAGTTTTGTCTACCTGAGATCTCACACTTACTCAGCTCCAAATCTAAATCCCAGGCTTCCCTGAGTAAGCCTGCTCCTCTCAGGCTTCCTATGTCAATTGATGGCCACTGCATCCTTCTCCCCCATTCCATGTCTAAGCCAACAGCAAATCCTTTCAGCTTGTAAAAAAAATGTATGTAGACAAAGTAAATTTAACAAGGTTTATTTGAGCAAAGAACAATTTGTGAATTGGTGAGATGGAAGAGGTTCAGAGGCTCTGTTCTGCAAAGCAGGCAGTGAGCATCTTTAGACAGAACAGGAAGTCAGGTGCAGAAATAGCCTGATTGGTTACAGCTAAGGTCTTTGCCTTATTTGAACATGGCCTGATCAGTCAGCTGCCTGTGGTTGGCTGAAACTTGGCTGTTTGTAATTGACTGAGATCCAGGTATCTATTATCAAAGAAAAAGAAAAGATAACTCTAAATTAGGTTTCGGTTTGTGTACTTACCAAGTTAAGTTGCAGTTTGTTATGCAGGAACACAAGGTACAGAGACAGCCTCAGGCCAAAGTTAATTTAACAAGCTCCCTGTTCAAGACGTATCCTTCACTGCTACCATTCTGGTCCAAGATGCCATTGTTTGTCTCCTGGATTATTGCCACGTCTTTTTAACTGGTTTCTCTGCTTTCAGACTTGTCTGCCTATTTCATTTCTCTGTAAGTGGCCAGACTTATCTTTCTAAGACCTAGACAGATGACATCACTCCTCTGCTCAGATCCCCCCTAGGGCCTCCCATTGATCTGCAGAAATAACTAAGAGCCTCAGTGGCTACAGGCGCCCCTGCTAGCTCTCTGATCCCATTCTCAGATTGCGTCCTCTCTCACTTGCTCCCTCTGCAGGTCCTCTTGGCTCTTTCTTGGACATTCCACAGAGGCCCCTGCCATAGTGTCTTCTCTCCCCTCAGGCATCTGCAGGGCACACTCACTCCCTCCTTCAAAGGTCAGTGAGACCTTCCCTAATCACCTTCCGCCATATGCTCCCTGTACCTTACCTTGCCTTGTCTTTTTCCTCTTTACGACACAGGGAGATTGGGTTTCTTATTCATTTATTGTCTTCACTGCCCCTACTAGATCGAGTTCTGCTTTTTTATCGAAGACTGTATTCCCAGCACCTGGAAGAGTGACAGCACCCAGCAGGAGCTAAGTACATATCTGTTGAAAAGATGAACAAATAAAATGACTTTCATTTAGTTATACCAGAGAGGAGTTCAGGACGCCTGGTGACGCACCCAGCTCAGGGCCCACATGTGAGGGAAGGAGCCCCAGCCATTCCTCACACTCAGATCACCATGTTCGGGATCATGTGGCCCCACGGCCCTGGTCCCAGCTGTTTAAATGGTCAATCTGCATCTCAAGTGGGAGGCGGCTCCTGCCTCTCCCACTCAGGCCCTGTTCTCTCCACCCCCTTCCCTTACATATGGGCCCTGAGCCTACATTCTTCCTGGCTATTCCCTAGACAGCCAGCACATTGAGACTAAAACAATACTGTTCAACAGAAATCTAGCAGGAGCCAGATACATAATTTTAAGTTATCTAGTAGCCACATTTTTAAAATGGAAAATGAAACAGATGAGATCAATTTCAATAATATATTTTATTTGCCCCACTTATCCAAAATATCACCATTTAAGTGACTAGGCAATATATGTGTAATATTAATATCATTTTTCTCTTTTGCACTAAGTCTTCAAAATCAGGTATGCATTATACACCCACAGGACATCTCATTTAGGCCCAGCCACATTTTTCAAGTGCTCAGTAGCCACATGCAGTGAAGCTCCAAGGGGGTCACAATGAATAATGAGCAGGTAATTGTGCTTTCACAGTCAGGGTCAATGTTGGTGTTCAACTTCCTTCCTTCCGAGTAGATGGTTCACTAAGTGAGCCTGGCGTCTCAGGTAACACTGAACTTTTCCCATGTGGCAGGGCCTGTGTCCCGAGTCAGTTCTTCCCCCTCCTCTGCCCTCTCTCTTCCAACTTCTCCACTGGGCCAATGTGGACAGACTCAGGGGAAGGGAGTTGGAAGACTCACTTAAGTCTCCAGGCTTAAGGCAGATCTTCCCAGGCAATTTTTAGGGTTATACAATAGGCAGGTAACACCTCCTAAAAACAGGGCTTTGTTTTCCACTAGGCTCTTTTCTTTCTGGTATATTCTCTTAGCAGGGACCCTCGAGGGGAGAAAGAATGAATGGTGGGATTCAAGCACCAAAACCCCATTTGCAAGCCCAAGCAGACCTCTGACTCAGCGAGCTAGGAACCGCGTGCAGGGAAGATAATGTCCAGAGAAGCCTCCATCCAACTTCATGACGCAACTGGCCCAGCGGCCTCTGAGAGGGGCTATAGAGAAGGCGGGAGTAGAGAGAACCCGGAGGGGAAAGTAGGAAGCACAGTCCCTGGCGTATGACTCTGCAGGTGAACAGAATCCATGAGGGCAAGAGAAGCGAGTGGATGGGGGCCAGCCTGAGCAGAGAAGGATTAAGAAGTTGAATAAAAACAACAACAAAAGCAGAAGCAGAGCCCCAGGGTTGGGGAGGCTTGAGTGCTGCAGAACTGCCTGTGGCTTTTTCACACTGCAAGGCCTCATGTCACCCGAGGTACCCTGCATGGTCCTCTCTTCTCTACCTCCCACAAAGGCCTCCTCCCTCGTCTCCCTCAAATGCCTAAAGGCCTCCTATTTGGACAAATTAGTTGAGCACAGCCCCCTTACTCCTCGGCCTTATTCTATCCCGGAGCTCCTCTGTTATCCAAGAAAAAAGCCTTCTAAAGGCCTGTTCTCAAAAATACCTGGACACGCCTGTTCGGTGGGGTGGACAACTCCTTTCAGGTCGGGAACTCCCACCTAATACTGGGAAGCATAGGGATGGCTCTGGCCTGGTGACAGGGCCCCACGCTGCCTTCCTCACCCTGGACCAGGCCTCTCAGACGCCACAGTGCCCCAGCAGCGCCCTTTAGAGTCAATTAATTAACAACTTTCAGATTTCCAGAGGGATACCTCTGCAACTTTACTCACTGTGGAATGCGTGTTAAGTTTTTGCTGCTTCAAGTTCTCTGCCATGCACGGTGCCCAGGGAGGTACATGGGTGTGGTACTTTGCCCTCTGGGAGCTATATTACTTTGAAGAGAAAATGAGAAAATTTTTCTTGGGAAAGATGAGATAACATCATTCCCCATGGTTTACACTTTGGAATTAGAAAGGCTCCGTGGTCTGTATTAATTTTCTTATTAATACCATAATTGCTGCCATTTGAAGTATACTCTGCGTTGCCAACACTCTCCGTGCGGGTACTTTGCACTAAGCCACCCTTTAAGGTTCTCTCTGCTATTATCACCTCCTCTGCTTAATTAATTCCTTTGTTTAATGTCCATGTGATATTATCAACAGATCTAGTTTTATTCCTAATTGCAACCAGCAACAGTTGGAAAGAAAGGAAACAGAACACCGACTTACCCTCGAATAGTTATTGGGTCACCTCTCCAACACATACAGCCCTTTTCTACCTTCATTTTTGTCACCCCTATCCCAGAATTCACCTCTGGCCAAAAACCAAAACAAAACAAAAAAAGAAAGAAAAAGGCAAGAAGAAAAGAAAGAAAGATCTCCATAAGAGTAAAAAGAGCCCTCCTCTGTCTGATGATCTAGTTAGCACGTGACCAGAGCTGTCTGCTCCCGCCAAGAGGCACAGGGCCGGGCAGGAGCTGGGCAGTGCTGGCAGCCGGTGGCCAGGAAGAGGAATCCAGGTGATCAGCCACCCCAAGGTGAGTATTGACAGGGTCTTCTTTTGATTTTGCTTTTTAAGTATTTTTTGAATGTTAACATCAATATTTTTTGATGAAACATTAAAACTATTTTTATGATTCTATTTAAGATTCTCATGCTTCACGCTCTACCTCCACCCTGCATTGCTGTCATTCATGAATGGATCTAATATGCTCCAAAACAGGATTGCTCTTTGCTATGGCAAAGAGCCCTTACCAGGGAGAGAGCAATTTGTCATAGACTCTCCAAATTTCTCAAAGTACATTGTGAAGATTTCTTTAGAAAAAAAAAATCTACACCTAATTCAGTTTAGTGGGTTTTCTTGTCAAAAAAATTATCTACCTCCCAGCTCTTTTTAGAAAACACAGGGAGTGACAGGAATTCTGAAATTAACAAGCAATGGCCACAGTGCTAAAGATGCAGTCTGGTGGCCAACACGACGATCGCTGTAATAACAATAATAGCTGTGTCTATTAGGGATTGTGTTCAGCTGCTAGAAACAAAGACCATACCACAGTGGCTTGAATACACAAGAGTTTACTCATGTAAAAGCAATGTAGATAGAATGGCGTCTCCCTCCTCATCGAAGACCCAGAATCTTTTCATCTTTTAACTCAGCTGTCTTTGTGATGTGACTTCCATTTTTAAGATCACAAGATGTTTGCTGGAGTTCCAGTCAGCATGTCAACATTCCAGACAGGAGGCAAAAAGAAGGTGGAAAGAGCAAAAAAAGGAGCATGCCTGCTGAATATCTCACCCTTAATGAGCGGCTCCAGATGTGATGCTTTATTGATCTATTCTCCCACCACCAAATCCTTTTGCATCCCACGAACCTTATGTAGGAGCTAAAATTTCTAGCATTTCCATCTTAACCAGAAAGATCCCTGTGAAGGCTAATTGCTGTTGTTGGCTGTCCAACATCCAACTCCCGTCTTCTTTGGAAAGACCTAGCACTTACTGAATGCTGTCTTATCAGGAACTGGGCCTTGCTTCCCACTACAAAACCCAAAGAGACAAGGTCTTTCTTCTCTCTGCCTTCTGGGAGGGGAACATGTGAACCAAACTCCGCCAATCAGACATGACTATTTAATAGCTTCCATCTTAGAGAAATAACACACGAAAAAGGAAGGAAGAGAATTATGCTGTAAAGGCAGCAGCGACACCCAGCAGCAGAATCCAGTGGTGGCACAGAGCATCTAGGAGCAAAAATGACAGTGTTCTTGCTAAAAGCCAGTTGTTCTCCCTGGTCTGCGATCTAACAGTGCCATTGCATTCCCATCTGACTTCCATGTCTGCATCCAGCTGCTTGTCAGTTCTGATTCCCTTTGCTTTTCAGTATGTCCCCTTTTTGCTTAAGGTAGGCAGAGTTGGTTTCAGTGACATGGAACCAAAAGCATCCTAATCAATACAATTAAAGGGATATATTATCATCCTAGTCTTCAATCTTCAGTTACGAGAAATAGGAGCCCATATAACTTACCTCAAGTATATCCCTGAATTCAGAGACACAGGGATGAGGCCAGTGGGAGAGGATATTAGGCACGACAGCTGACTCTCAGAGGCCACCTGGACTCTCATCCCTTTCAGGCTCCTTGCATAACTGTTTTTTTCTCATTTCTGCTTTATTGGTCAGCTTCATTTGATTATATATAGTTTCTTCATCTACATAACGTTTGCTTTTTCTTCATGGATTCGAATGGAATCTACATGACTTTTCTGCAGACATGCTACTAGGGAAATATTTTAATCTCCAGCTCCATATTCCAAGCTTCATATCCTTTTACTTAAAATCTTGACAAAGAAACTGATTAATGACTGTATCGGGGATAATTGTGGTACAATCAGCTATAAAAGGAGTATGGGGGCGGTGCCTGTGGCTCATCGAGTAGGGGGGCGGTCCCTGTGGCTGGGCGTTGTGGCGGGCACCTGTAGTCCCAGCTATTAGGGAGGCTGAGGCAAGAAAATTGCCTACGCCCAAGAGTTGGAGGTTGCTGTGAGCTGTGTGATGCCACAGCACTCTACCAAGGATGATAAAGTGAGACTCCGTCGCTACAAAAAAAAAAAAAAAAAAGGAGTATGGGGTTTGTGACTGAGACTGTGCCTACTGCAGCAACTCCCGGAGTATGGAAAATCAGCCTATAGATAGACCTGGAATTTCCAGGGATACAACACAACACCTTGTGACATAACATGATGTCATGTGATATGAAGACCTGGGCATGGGCCAGGCGTGGTGGTTCACACCTGTAATCCTACCACTGGGAGAGCCTGAGGAGGGTAGATTGCTTGAGCTCAGGAGTTAGAGACCAGCCTGAGCCAGAGCGAAACCCTATCTCTACTAAACAGGAAAAAACTAGCTGGGCATGGTGGTGGGCACCTGTATCCCAGCTACCCAGGAGGCTGAGGCAAGAGGATTACTTGAGCTCAAGAGTTTGAGGTCACTGTGAACTACTAAAAAAAAAAACCTGGGCATGACATAATTTTTGGAAGACAAACCTGACATGCTCCATTAATTGTATGTTTTGAGCACCTACTATTTACCAAGGTAGAGGGTTCAGGAAATTGTAAAGAAGATAATATGTATCTGCATTCAAGTACTTTATAATTCACTGCAAAAAAATGTTAAGGAATAAAATAACATACCTGGTTAACAGTTCAACAAGTATTACCCACAAGGGAGATTCAAAAGAAGAAAAGATCATAGTTGAACTCAGTTAATCAGGGAAACCTGATTCAAAAAAGAGAAAAGGAGAGTAGGTCAGACTGAAAGAGAGCATCCCAGCTTGCTGGTAGGATGGGGTAGAGATGGGGACATCTGAATCAGAGCATGAATGGACACTGAATGTGCCAGGAGACAAAATTTGAATAAGTGAGATCTAGAAAATATAGGTCATCTATTTAAAAGGCTTACCTGGGGCACTCCTGGTGTTAAAGCAACCTGTAGGTTTACTGTGTTAACCGGGGGTGGAGGAAGATATGTGCATTTAAATGTGGGAGGTGGAGATGGGAGATTTCTGATTCCAATAATGGCAAACTAGATCTTTAGAACCAATCATGGTACTGAGAGGATGGGCAAAGTATAAAGACATCTGCTTGAAGGCATCAGTGAGCTAACAAAATAGGGTAAAATTATTGCCCCAAGATTGAGTGATAATGCCAGGAGTGAGCCTCGTATGCAGGAGGGCTGCTTTTCCTTTGGGGATATTTGTTAATTCTAGAGTGGGTCCTATAGGGTAAATAAAAAAGAAATAAAAGTTCAGAAACTGCCACAGGGGAAGCCCTGGTGCATCTTCTAGGGTTGGAACTCAGAAGTATAGCAACCATCTTAGAACTATGGCTCGACTTCAAATCATTTCAAATCCTACAATAAAAATGAAGTAATCTCAATTGTTAGCACCCTCCCTACAAGCATCTAGTAGAAGCAAATAAAATTCTCTGTAGAAAAAGATGTCTGGAACCTCAAAATATTCCTATAAGCAATTTATAATATGATATCCAACACAGAATCAAAAATAACCAGGCACTTGAGGAACAAAACTACCTGGAAAAACTTTCAAGAATAACAACAAACAATATAAAAAGACCCACATGGTCCTCAGATATTAACTTTCATCACACTGAGACTTTAAAACAACTACACTTCTCATGTTCAATAATATAAAGGAGGAGATAGAAAATTTCGGCAAAGAACAACAAACTTTAAAATAAAAATTCCAGAACCAACTGCTATAGTAATTGAAAGTTATAATTCAACAAGGGGGTTAAATAGCAGATTAGAAAAGATGAAGCAATAATTCATGAAGAAAGTTTACAGAAAGAGTAAGGAGAGACAAAGGAATGAAAAATACAGAAGAGAGGTAAGAAATACAGAAAATGCAATAAGAAAGTCTAATATGGATTTAATTGAAGTACCAAAAGGAGAGAAGATGGTAAATATAATAGGATAGAATAGAAGCTAAAAGAAAATGGATAAGAATTTTCTAAAACTGATGAAAGATATTATGTCGCAAATTCAAAAACTTGCATAAAGGAAAAATGAAAAGATATTCGCAAGTAAGCATACTATATTAAAACTAAAGACTACTCCCCAAGTTTGAGACATCTATTATGGGCCTCTCACTCTCAATATAAAGAATTTCTACAAGTCAATTAAAATTAAAGGACAAATAACTCCATAGAATAGGAGGAAATTTGAACACACACTTTACAAAAGAAGATATCCAAATGGCTTTAAACTTATAAAAAGGTGCTCGACTTTCTTAATAATAAAAAAGTACAAATTAAAATCACATTGAGATTCCACAACAAACTCACCAAAATGGCTTTAAAAATGACAATATAAAGTGTTGATAAAGATAGAGGCAGTGTGAATGTAACTCTCATATCCTTCTGGTACATCAACTCCTAAAACCTGATGGTGAGTATCTATGAAAGCTGAACAGACATATACTCTAAGACTCAGTAATTTCTCACATGAGCATTGACAACAAGAAAGTTCATAGCAGCACTATTTGTAATAGCCGAACATGAAACCACCCTAGATGCTTATCAACAGTAAGATAGGCAAACACTGGTGCAGTCACACAGTAAAGCAATAGACGGCACTGGAAATAAAATATATTGCTACATGCAGTAAAATGGATGAATTTCAATCAATGTTAAGCAAAAGCCATCAGATATAAAAGAATGCATAACTTATTATATAATGTTCAATAAATGTGCAAAAGTAGTGTTTTAGAATGAATACCCAATGTTAAAACCGTAAAGTGATCTCCATAAAAATCAAGGTATTGATGCCTTTGGGAATAGAGAAGAGTAGTATTTAGGGGGAACTTTTGGGATGCCAGGTATGTCCTCTTTTTTTTAATTTGGGTGGTGTTTTATAAGTGTTAATCTTGTGACAGATCATTGATCTGATTTTTGTTCTGTGTACCTTTTATGCTATATTTCATAACAAAAAAATAAGAGTTCTCAAGAAAGAGGTGGAATCAAGCATTTATACATAATTACATATTGCATATTTACTGGGTGTCAAGCACTCTGCTAAGGACTTGACATATATGAAATCATATAATCATCCTAGTGATCCTGAGTACATTTCTATCTCTACCCCTCCCCCATTTACTGAGCCTTAATTTCCTTATAGCAAAATGAGAATAGTAATATGAACATACCTCATGAGGTTGCTATAGGAATTGAGTAAGCTATGGACAAAGAGCTTAAAACTGCATTCGACAAATACAAAGTGCTACTTGATGGTTAGGTATTATTTCATTAGAGGACAGCATTGATACTCAATGAAATGAAATCTCTTCCACGGCCTGCACAGCTAGTAAAAGAAGCTCTAGAATCTGAGCCTGCATCACACTCGGAAACTCAGACCCTTTCCTCCTTAGCAGGGTGCTGCTCCCCGTGATGCTCTGTGACTCCTTCCTTTGGAGGCAGGGATGAGATTTCGGCTTTCATGAAGAGCCGTGGGCTGTCTTCTCCATATGACCTGACATACCCCAATCATGATGTTGCCTTTGGTTTTAATACCTAGAAGCTGCCCCATTTCTCATGCAGTAAAGGAAACGAATGCCTTTCACAGGTAGCCAGCCAGAGAGAACCGTTCAGTCCAGCCTCTTGCTCTGTGATTGTGCCTTCTGTGGGAAAGACCTTTAGAGTCACATCCAGCCCTGAAGCATCTCTGCATCCCTTCCAACCCCTTGTGGCCTCAGAACAGCTGTGATATCAATCATTTGCAGATGCACAGCTGAATGCACTCCAGGGCTGGTTGCATAGAAGATGCCAAGCACTGGATTGAGTTACTGGAATCTGGAGAAGTGACTAAGAGAATGGAGATGAGGTGAGAAACCAGGGAAGGTACACATTGGAAAGAACATCTCTCTTTTTCTCAGTTTTCTTCTTTTCTTCTTTCTTTTATGTCTATTTTTCCCCTCTCCCACTTAAACAACATTATGTTTTTGAAGCCAGTGATGGCCAGGCATACAAACTCTTCCCCTCTCTGCCACCTGCCCTGAACCTAATCCTACTTATTAAATCAACCAAGACCCCTAAAATACTTTACAGTTTACAAAGAGCTTTGGTATGTATGAATTCTCATAAAAACTGTGCTGGGGACTTCTGATTTCAGCCCTGGCATGTAAAAAGCTTAGAAATCATAACTCCCATCTTTACAACAAGAGAAAGCTAGATAAATGAAAAATCAATGACCTCTTGACCCATGAAAGAACTGAGGTCAGAGGGCAAACTACAATCTCCAAATCTGGAAAGACAGGTACATTCAGAGAGACACAGCTGAAATCTGCTTTCACGAAGCAGAAGCCATTGAAGCCATAAACTAGTAAGACCAATAAAATGAAAAGTTTGACAAATTGCTATAGGCTAAGTGAAAAGTAGCATGAGCCAAGAAACTCTTAGGGCCACAGTCATAGGGAACCCCCATGGAATCCTCCAATAGCTCTGGTAGGAGGAGGGGAAGATTAATTATTATAAAATAGAACCAAAGGCATCTCCCAAACAAAGTCCTATTCTCTGAAGAAAAAAAATAAGGCCTGAGCCTTATTCCAGCTGAGGAAGGAAATTCCTCCTACTCAACTTCACTCCAGTTTCTCTCTCACTTAAGGAAGAAAAAACATAGACAATAGGGGTGAGTGCTTCAAGGAAATAGCCTGGAAATGCTGCAGCCAGGGTAGAGAAAAAGGTAGACCACCATGGAAATACCTGTCATGGCCACAGCCCTGAGCAGCAGACCCATTAGAAAGCTGAGGTTCTTTTAATCATAAGATTCAGAATGGTGCCTCTCCTCTACCCTGTACCATCATACCAATAGGACTCCAGTACAATAATAGTGAATTGTGGCTGAAATAATTACAAGATTAAAAAACCTCTCTCTTATGAAGAACAGTTAGGAAAGCCCAAAGTCAAGAGGAGACAAAAACAAGGACCCCGGAGGAATCCAAAGCCCCTGGTCTCTATAGCTACAACAAATATTTAACAGAGTCCAACTCTTAGCCAGATTAACACAAATCTTCCTCTAAAGATCTGTTTATCTCAGTTCCTGTTATCCAACACAACACAGCCCAAATTACAGGCCATGCCATAAGGCAAGAAAAATTTCAATCTGAAGGAACAAAGTGATCATCAGACAAGACAAACAAACAAAACCCCTAGGCATGTCACATGCAAACTATAGAAAACCAAAGATAGAAAGAAAATCTTAAAAGAAGCTAGAAGGGAGAAAAACAAACTTAACTTATCAAGGAATGAAGATAAGAATTACAGTGAACTCTTAGAAACCCTCAAACAAAAAGAAAATGGAGTGAAATATTTAAAGCATTAAAAAAAAAAAGCAAACACTGAACATACAATACCAGTGAAATTATTCCCCCAAAGCAAAGGAGAAATAAAAACTTATCAGACAAACAAAAATGAGGAGTTCCATTGCCAATAGACCCATCCCGCAAGAAATCTTAAAGGAAGTTCTTTAGTCAAAAGAAAAAATAGAGAGAGCATAAACTTGGATCTACATAAAAGAAGAGCATCAGAGAAGGACTAAGTGAAGATAAAATTGATTCATATATTTTTCCTAGTCCTAAATGATCTAAAAGATAGCTGTTATTGTGTTTAAAACAATAACTATCACAATGTATGAGTGATTATAACATATGAATATGTGAAATGAATGGTAGCAAGGTCACCAGAAATGAGAGGGAAAAATTGGGAATGTTCTGTTAAAAGATACCAGTACTAAACATAAAGTGATATAATATTATTTCAAAGAAGACTTGGATTAGTTAAAAATGCATATTGAAAACTCTAGGGAAAACACTTAAAAACTTTTTAAAAGAAGTATAATTGATATGCTAAGAGAAAGGGTAAAATGGAATCATGTAAAATGCCCAATTAAAACCAGAGAAGGAGGGGGAAAGGGGAAAGGAATAAAAAATAAATATGACAGACACAAAACAGTTATAAAACATGATAGAATTTAATCCAGCTATATTAATAATCACTTTACATGTGAATGGCCCAAGGACATCAATTAAAATACAGAGAGTATCAGAGTGGATTTCAAACAAACAAAACCCAATTTTATGTTGTCTAGAAGAAACCCATGTTAAATATAAAAACTCAGACACAAGTTCAACATGTAAAAATTCAACTTCTTTTCTATATACTAGCAGTGAACAATTGAAATTTGAAATTTTAAAAAATAACTTCTATAATAGACACTTAAAAACTAAAGTACTTAAGTAAATCGAACAAAATATTAGTAGGATCTACAGGCAGAAAACTACAAAACACTGATGAAAGGCATCCAAGATCTAAATAAATTGGAGTGATAACACATACTCATGGATTGGAAAACTCAGTATGAAGATTTCAGTTCTTCTTGACTTAATCTATAGATTCAGTGCAATCCCAATCAAAATCCCAGCAAGTTGTTTTGTAGATACTGACCAACTTGTCAATTATAAAGTATGTCTGGTACTATGGACTGAACTATGTCATTCTCAGCAAATTCATATGTTGAAGCCCAAATTCCCAATGTAACTGTATTTGAAAGTAGGTCTTTTTGGAATTAATGAGGTTAAATGAGGTCATAAATGTAGGGCCCTGATCCAAAAAGATTAGTGTCCTCATAAGAGACATCAGAGAGCTTGTTCTCTGCCGTGTGAGGACACAGCAAGATAAAGACCATGTGCAAGTCAGAAAGAAAGTCTTCACCAGAACTCAACCCTGCTGGCACCCTGATCCCAGACTTCCAGTCTCCAGAACTGTGTGAAAATAAATTTCTGTTGTTTAAACCACACTGTCACTAGCATTTTATAATGGCACCCCACACAGACTTGTCCATGCGTGAAAAGGCAAAAAACCTAGAACAACTAACACAGTTCTGAAAAAGAAGAACATAGTTGGAAGGTTCACATTACCTGATTTTAAAATTTACCATAAAGCTATAGTAAAATATATAAATATATATAAAATTTATATAAAGTACATAAATATTAACTTATATAAATTATATATAAATACAGCATGGATATGGGTGAAAGAAAACACATAGATCAATGGCATAGAAAAGAAAGCTCAGAAAATGACTCACATAAATACAGTGGAAGCTCTGGAAGGTGATCACCCAAGGGACCATAACAAACTGGTCAACATTCAAAAGTGGTCAACAGAAGGAACTTCCATTGAGTCCATATGGTACATGTCAGGTCTATGAAAATGAGGTCAACTTAAAGAGGTGGTCAATGTAGGAAGGTGGTTAGCTATGGAGGTTCTGCTGTACAGTCAACTAACTTTCAGTGAAGAAAGGACAGTCTTTTCAACATATGCAAATATGAACCTGGACATTTTATATCTTACTCAAACAGTTTATTCAAAATGAATTATAAAATCTAAATCTAAAATACAAAAGCAAAACTATCATACTTTAGAAGAAAGCAGGAGAAAATCTACATGACATTGGATTTAATGATGAATTTTTAGATAAAACAATCATAAATGATTGTAAAACATTTATTTATAATCAATGAAAGACAAAATTAATATGTTGGATTTTATTAAAATTAAAAACTTCTGCTCTATGTAAGACACTGTTCAGAGAATGAGAAACCACACCACAGACTTGGAGGGAATATTTGCAAAACATATATCTGATAAATGACTTGAATCTAAAATACACAAAGACTCTTCAAACTCAACAATAAGAAAACAAACAGCCCAATTAAGAATAAAGTAAAACCCAATGACTAAGGCTGGAGCAATTTCAGCAAGAAAATAATGGGGTATTGGATTACATGTATAACCCAAAGTGTAAAATAAATATCCATATAGTTATACTGAGATAAATAAGTGGGGGATGAGAAATAAATCCCCAGTGCAGAAGAATTCCAAATAATTTATGTAGCTACTACACCCCCAATAAAGTAGAGGAATTCCCTACTCCTGAAGTGCAGGCTCCACACAGTGATTCCCTTCAGAGTCCAGACTGGAAAGAGGAGAGAGTAGGAGTAACTCTTTCCGCAAAGGACGCCTGAGAAACATTAGCTCAGGCAGGAGATCAAGGGCAGTATCCACAGTGATAAGTCATGTTGAAGTATGGACCCTCGACACAACGTGACGAAAATGGCACTTTACCTCTGTGGTCTTCCTTCCAAAAACCCATATCCCTAGTCTAATCATGAGACAAACATCACACAAATCCCAACTGAGGGCGAGTCTACAAAACACCTGACCCGTACTCCTTACAATGGTCAAGGTCATGGAACACGAGGCAAGTCTGAGAAACTGACACAACCGAGAAGAGCCTAAACAGACATGGTGACTCAATGAAAGATGGGATCTGAAACATGGCAATGAAAAAAGGACTTTAGGGGCGGCGCCTGTGGCTCAGTGGGTAGAGCGTCGGCCCCATATACTGAAGGTGGCAGGTTCAAACCCAGTCCCAGCCAAATTGCAATGAAAAATAGCTGGGCATTGTGGCAGGCACCTGTAGTCCCAGCTACTCAGGAGGCTGAGGCAAGAGAATGGCTTAAGCCCAAGAGTTTGAGGTTGATGTGAGCTGTGTGACGCCACGGTACTCTACCAAGGATGACGTAGTGAGTCTCTGTCTCAAGAAAAGAAAAAAGGATTTTAGGTATAAACTAAGGAACTCTAAATAAAACATGGGTTCTAGTTAATAATGGTATACCAATATTGATTCGTTAATTGTGATAAACATAGAAGATGTTAATAATATAGCTGGGTTGCGTGTGAGCTATACGGGAATTCTGTGCTATCTTAGCAATTTTTCTGGATATCTAAAGCTAATGTAAAAACTGTATATATTATACACAGACATATACTTATATACATACATACATACATATATATATATATATATACACTTCACTGTAACTTTTATTATTTTTCCGACTTTAAGATCAGGAAACCAAAGCTCTGTAAAGTTGAGTGACCCATTCAGGGTCACACAGCTACAGCAGACTGGTCTTGGAAGCCAGGATCTTGGACTCTAGGTCATGGTCTTCTTTGCCTTGGGATTACCAGGAGTTCGGTATTCTTATGTAACCATAAGGGAGAAAGCAAGATTCAAAGAGGAGGAAACAGAGCAAAGATGCAAGTCACATTTAAAGGTAGTGGATGGGGCTTTGAAAATCATTAAAAAAATAATTCTCAGCCCTGAGCCAGTAACAGAGCATTGCTCTGTTCTACCAGCCTGTGGTTCCTCCCGCCCCCAACTCCAACACACACACCTACTGGGAGTCACCTGTGGGACCAACACTCGCCTCTCCCCGCTGCCAGGAAGACTCCGTGGAGCCCTGGGAGCACGCTGCCCTGCCACCTGGGAGACCCTTCCCACATGCGGTGGCTGCCACCTCCACCTGCCTTTGTCTCTGGAGCAGCAGCAGTGCACATAATAGGCTGCGTTGCTCTCTGCTCTGCCTGATTGCTGGATAATTGTGTCTTCTCTGGGTAGCTTGTCAGAGCTTTCTGATTTGCAGACCTTTTTTTCCCTTTAAAGTTAAAAAGTGCTCCCTCTTTTGCTAGCTCTCTTTTTAGGGTTTATCCAGGGTGTCTGAAAATGAAAGCATTTCCTGATCTCATGCTGATGTGTCAAATTCCCTGGGCACCTCCTGGGGCCTGAGCACACTGGGCCTGAAAGCCTGCCTCCAGGACCCTGTGTGCAGAGCAGGCTGCCCTCTGAGTCAAGTGGGCTGCTCTTCTGACACCCAAGACTGAGACTCAGCCCCAGGGTAGGGGACACTGCACATTTGCTTGAGGCCAGGCCACCACCATTTTTCTTTGAGAAATTGAGGTGGTTTGCTGGCTCCTTTCACCACCTCCCGTCCTGCCCCTGAAGATGGGCGTGCCTGCCATTCCTCCCTTCCTGCCTAGGATGTCTCCAACACCAAGCCCACCTCCCCTGGGCAGCTTCACCACCCTAGAAACCCTACAGTTCCCCTTCCCTGCATATCCACATCATTGGGTTTATTCCATGGATGTGTGTATAACCCATGTTTCTCCTGCAACCCCATAATAAGGTCACACAGCTTTCTCTGGTTCATTTCCCTTGTGCCCTGGGTAAGATCAGAGCTTTGAATTTGCTCCAACCTATTGTGTATGTGGGGGGAGTAGGCAGAGTGTCACAAACCAGTGAATCGATTTGTAGAGTTTGGAGCAGAGTGGACATTGCTAAACACGTCTGAGAGCTGTTTGGTCCACTGCCCAGGGCACTGTGTCATTTCTGAGCTCCAGTGGGCACCCCAAGCAAGGAAAATACCAATCACCTCTGTGTGCACTGCCCTCCCAGTCAGGGCTGCAGTTAGCCCATACATCACCATGGTGGGAGTTGAGAAATGTGCTCCTGCCTCTGACATGTCTAGCCCCTCACCAAGGTGTCCTTGGCAAGTGCAGTTCAAGCAGGTTTTCAGCACCCTTAACCCTTGTGTAGTGAAAAACTTACATACCTTTACTAGGCAAACTAACTCAACATGCGCTATAAGGTAGAGTTGAGTTAGGCATTGATGGCTCAGAGATTTGAGCCAATGAGCATCGTCAGTTCTCACTTCCTCACTAGTAGAGCCCTTCACTTAGAACTCTGGCAGAAACCCATGTAAGCTAAGTCAAGGACAAGCCAAATAAAGCATGGTATAGTGGTCAAGGCAGTAAACAGACAGTCTGCAGTACAAATCCCAGTTCTGCTATTTACAGCTTGGTTAGCCTTGGGCAAGGATTTCAGTTATTCCACCTACGGTTTTCTTATTTGCTAAATGAACATCGTAATGCATTCATCTGAGAATTACAGAGAGAGGATTAAAGGATTGTGTAGGCATATCCAAAGTGTCTAGTCCATAACAAGAACTCGATACACAGTAGCTGTGATTATTGAGTGGTAGACACATGAAATTACTCCTCACCTCCTCCCTAGGATCACATTCTTATACCTCACCTTTTGCCCAAGGGCTAGATCCCCATTCAATTTAGTGCCTCATACGAGGAGATCCCCTAATGATTTGTTCAGCTACTCCTGAATTGTTTAGACACAGTTCAAGACCTATAAAACAAATATTAGTTGTATGAGCTTCTATCTCATGTATTGGACTGTGTGGTCTTCAACTGCAAGAAACAGACTTATTTATCTTTATGTCATTTGATGTGCCTGATCATTAACAGCCCTAGAACTAAAGACCAACCATCAAACCCTCTGTTGTCAGGAGAGGTAGTCCATCCTGGCTGCTTTAGCCTGCAGGCTCTGTCTCCAGTCTAAGACAAGTCCCATGAAAAAAGTCACACTATTTTAAGACCTGATTGTCATATATGCCTTAATGTAAATAACTTTATGAGCCTTACTGGACTCTTTATAGAGAACCAGTTTTAATTAAGGAAAAAGGTTCAGGAATTGGGAGTTGGTTCTTAATGGTTTAAAGATCTAGTCGACACATTACAGATTTTTGTGAAGTTAGGTTCTGCCTGAGTGTCTGTGACTTTCGGCTCTCATGACAATAAACCAACATTTTTGATGCTTTCTAGCTGTCCATATGCCAATGACAGTACTAAGAACCTTTGTATGTACTGACTCATTTAATCCTCATAACCTCCCTATAATGTGGATCCTATTATTTGATAGTAGATAAATAAACTGAGCTACAGAAAGGTTAAGGCTCTTGCCCAAGGTCACACAGCTCATAAATGGTGGAGCTGGGATCTGAACCCATCAGTTTGGAACCAGAGGCCTTTCTTATAATTTTTTCAATGCTAATTTTTTCAAAACTGATACAGATGTCTGACCATTCTCCAAGTCAGGCTTGAAAAATATCTCATCAAATAAGACTCCATAATTTTTGTGCCCCTCTGAAACCACAAGAAACAGAAGATAAAAAGTGGACAGAAGGAGGGAAATTATTATTACTTGCCAATATTATACTTATATATCTAGAAAACCAAAAGAGAATCAACTAAAAATTTACCCCAAACAATAAGACTGAGATAACTGTTTACAAAGTTAATATACAAAAATCAATAGCTTTTCTGGAAATAATAACCAACCAAAAAATATAATGGAAGAAAAGATCTCATTTAGAATTATAATCTAAATTTAAAAAATCTAGTAAAACACTTAACAAGCAATATGCAAAATCTATATGAAGTAAACTTTAACTGTATAAAGGAAAATAAGAGATTTAAATAAATAGATAGTCCCTGTTGGAGAGAGGGTCTATCCTTACAAAGACATTCATTTTCCTGCAGTAATCCAGACATGGAACATCATCAATACCAAAAGCAAACAATTGGAAGGAGAGGTAAAAGGTAGTGTTGACTCCTAGGGAAGAAAATTTATATCAAAATAAAATACAAGAAAGGCCGACATAGTTCTGATTATGAAAAGTATGGGAGAAGTATTAGCCCTACCAGATATTATAAAGTCAGAGTTAAAATTGTCTTGAATTTTAACTGAATAGAATTGAATGAATAGAAGTGAATAGAAAAACTAGAAGTAGACCAAATATATACAAAAAGAGGTAACTTTTTAATGCATTGGGTAAAAAGTTGAATTATTCAATACATTCTTTCAGATAATTAGCTAGACCATCCCTCCCACCAAAGAATCCCTTTATTATTTCTTCATACTAAAACAAATTTTAAATGGGTAAACTATCAAAATGTAAAAATTTAATATGAAAGCTATAACCCAATTATAGTCCAAGAAGGGGATAGGGGAGACGGAGGGGAGGGGAGGATGGGTGGAGGGAGGGTAATTGGTGGGATCACACCTATAGTGTATCTTACAAGGGTACACATGAAATTTACTAAATGTAGAATATAAATGTCTTAACACAATAACTAAGAAAATGCTATGTTAACCAATTATTTTGGTTATATTTGGTCCAAATATTTTGAAGAAAATATTTCAAATTGTATATAACACCAGCACATTGTACCCCATGATTGCATTAATGTACACAGCTATGATTTAATAAAAAAAAATGCAAAACTTTAAACCATGGGTGGCTCAAAGGAATAGGGCGCCGGCCCCATATACCAGAGGTGGAGGGTTCAAACCCAGCCCCGGCCAAAAAAAAAAAACAGTAAACCATTAAGGGTATCAGAAAAAAAACACAAGAAAAAATTTTTTTACATAATTTAATGGGAATAACTTTTTTAAACATAACACTAAACCAAGAAGCCATTAAAAAGTGGATGAACCCAAAGATAGATGGAGCTGGAACATATTCTTCTTAGCAAAGTATCTCAAGAATGGAAGAAAAAGTATCCAATGTACTCAGTCTTACTGAGTGAAAAGCTATATTGGGTTATGAAAGCTATAACCCAATTATAGCCCAAGAAGAAGGGGAAAAGGGAGAGGGACGGGAAGGGAGGGGGAGGATGGGTGGAGAGAGAGTAATAGGTGGGACCACAACTATAGTGCATCTTACAAGGGGACATGTGAAATTTACTAGGTGTAGAATATAAATGTCTTAACACAGTAACTAAGAAAATGCCATGAAGGCTATGTTAACCAGTTTGATGAAAACATTTCAAATTGTTTATAAAACCAGTACATTGTAGCCCATGATTGCATTAATGTACACAGCTATGATTTAATTTAAAAAAAAGTGGATGAACTCTGACAACATAAAATTTAAAATGTCTTAAATGTCTTCGTCTTAAATGTCTTTAAAATGACAAAAATACCACAAACTAAGTCAAAAATCAAGCAATAAAAATAGAAAACATATTTGCAAAAATATGACAAAGAATTTTATTTTCATCATAAAGAATTCTAAACAAATCAAGTGAAAAAAATCCTCAAAAACCCCAGCAGAAAAAAAAAACTTAGTGAAAAACATTATAGCATAAAAAGTGCAACTGACTTTCTCACATGAAAGAATATTCACTCATACTAAGAGAAATGTAAATTAAAATTACAATGAGTTTTTTTTTTTGCCATTTATATCGGCATAAGTTTGATAACTCAATGATTGGGGTAACAGGTATTCTAATGCACCCCTTTAGGTGGCAACTCGGCAATTAATCTATCAAAATTTTAAATCTTACCTTTAAAACTTTATCTGACAGATAGTATACACAAGGGTGTTTAGTGCTATAGTATTTATAGTAGCAAAGAAAAAATCTGAATGTACATTAATAGGAAACTGATTATATGAATTCTGATATAAAATGGAATGGAATGTAGCCATTAAGAAAAACAAAGTAGACCTATATGGACTACATGTTCCTGTATGGAACAATCTCTTCAAAACGTTAAATGCAGAAGGAAAAATGTAGAACAGTGTGCATAAAATTTTATAATTTATGTTTTATTAAAAAGTGGAGTATATAAATCCATATTTGTGTATGCAGTAAATCAGTGTTTATGGAGTTAGATGTCGACCCCTTGGCAGGTTGCAAAATCATTTCAGTGGATTGGAACCAACATTTAATGTCTGTATTTTTTACTTTGTTATATTTATTTAAATGTTGACTAAGTAATTCAAAATTAATTTTTGCTTTTCCTTATATATAAAGGTAAATATTGTTTTGTGCAATTCTTGTGGTAGTTATGTAACTGCACAGTGGCTTGTGATGATGCTATGGTTTGAATTTGCCTTCCAAAGTTCCTGTGTTGGAAATTTAATCCCCAGTGCAATGATTTTGAGAGCTGGGGACTCAGCCTTCAGGAATGGATTAATACCATCACAGGAGTGGGTCGGTCATGTCAAGAGTGGGCTTGCTCTAAAAGTGAGTTGGGGTGCACCCCCTCCTGTTCCTTTGCTCTCACACTCTCTTGCCCTTTGTCTTTCTGCCTTCCAGCACTGGGTAGCAGTGGGAAAGCCCCCGCCAGATGCTGCCCCTCAATCTAGGACTTCCCAGCCTCTAGAACTATGACCTAAATGCATTTCTTTCCTTAATAAATTATCCAATCTTTGGCATTCTGTTATAGCAACACAAAACAGACTAAGACCATTGAAACTGTATGTCATACTCTGGGTTAGAGATTTTTTAAAAGTGTTTGAAAAACATTGGTATTGACTATCTTCAGAAAGACACACAGCAAATTGGTAATTGGCCTTAGTGGACTGGAGGATCAGAAGTGGGAAGGAAATATGTTCTTTGTACTATTTGTATTTTTTATTCAAATTTTTAAAAAAGAAATAAAAAATGCAATAATGCAAAAACAAAGAGAGACTTTTGAAAATTGTGCTTTTTATAGTAAGGAAAGTGCTTACATTTCTGTTGAATGCTTGCCAGGGAAAATACAGAACTTTTGGAGTTCACAATTTTCACCCCACCTTTGACCTACAGTTTATCCTGACTCTGGAGACATTTTTCTCCATGTTTATCAATGCGTGCACTTTACTCATAATTTGCCAACACTGATAGACTTCCAGGGAGAGGGTCTTTTCAGTTATGAATTCCCTGAGTTGATTTAAATCTTCCATCGGTTTTCTATACTATCACTATTAAACCGTTTCCACTTTTCTGTACTTATTTCTTTTTAACAACATTCACTTTTATGAGAGTCATGTTCCATATAACTTTTTAAACAAATATTTGATTCACTGATCAAGTTTTATCCATATCAAATAATGACTAGCTACTGTTTCTGCCATAGGACATTGCCCCTGCCATCAGGTTGAAGAGTCCCT
>CAUYRH010037617.1:0-83717 GCA_963574655.1 Perodicticus potto | reverse complement strand
GCCCACTGCCCACCAAGACCCTTGCCTGGCTCTGATCCATGCCCCAGGCCCAGCACCCATAGCAGCCAGGAACTCCACTCTGCCAGGACCCCTACGTGGCCCCGATTGGCACCCCACTGGGCCTTGATCAGCTGCCAGCAGTGGCCAGAAAGTCCGCTGGGGCTCCCTCCCCGTGTTGATCTGTGCCTTGCTGGGCCTTGGCCTGCTGCCTGCTGGGACCCCCCACGCAGCTCCAATCCATGCCCCAGGCCCACTGCCCACAGCGGCCAGGAACTCCACTCCACTGGGACCCCAGTGCACCCTGATTGGCACCCCTCAGGGCCTTGACCAGCTGCCAGCAGCAGCCAGGAAGTCTGCTGGGGCTCCTTCCTGGTGATGTCTGTGCCCCACCCGGCCTCAGCCCACCCGGCTCTGATCTGTACCCCAGGCCCACTGCCCACAGCGGCCAGGAACTACAGTCCGCCAGGAATCCCATGCAGCTGGATTGGCACGATGCTGGGCCTTGACCCACCACCGGCAGTGGCCAGGAAGTTAGCTAAGACTCCCATGTGGTGTTGATCTGAGCCCCGCCTGCATCGGCCTGCTGCCAGCAGGGACCCCACCTGGCTCCGGTCTGTGCCCCAGGCCTGCAGCCCTCTCTCCAGAGCCCTCTTCCCAGTCAGAGACTGCTGGAGGCAGGGGCTCCCTTAGCAAAGGCCACCAGTGTCCCATCCAAAGCCCTGCTGCTTGATCTGGGCATGCCACACTGTGGAGCTGCTCCCACAGCCAGAACTCCGTGGGTGGGGAGGTCCCACAGGAGCTAGACAGGGTCACTCTCTACAAAGAACCAGCAACAACAGAGAGATCCTGCTGGGGTCTGATCTGGGAGAGAAAACTCCCCAACTCTGAGGACAATCATAGGCAACAGTGAAAAATAATCATGAGGTGGAATCAACAGAAAAACTCTGGCAATATGAATAATCGGAGTAGATCAACTCCCCCAAGGAATGACAAGGTAGATACAGCACAAGATCCCTTGCATAAGCAAATGGCTGAGATGTCAGAAATTGAATTCAGAGTCTGGAGAGCAAATAAGATCAGCAGAATGGAGGAAAAGATGGAATGAGAATTTCAGGCAATAATCCAAAAGATGACCCAAAAGATGTCTCAAGAATTCAACGAATTCAAAGACAAAATGACCAAAGACTTTGACACATTGAGACAAGAAGTTGCAGCCCTCAAAGATCTGAAAAATACAGTAGAATCCCTCAGTAACAGAATGGAGCAAGCAGAAGAAAGGATTTCTGACATGGAAGACAAAGATTTTGAATGCTCCCAAACTTCCAAAGAAGAAAATAAATGGAAGGCAAAAATGGATCCTTCTCTCAGACAGCTCTGGGATAACTCAAAGAAAACCAATATTCGCCTTATAGGGATACCTGAAAACGATGAAGTGGCATCACAAGGCACAGCGTCTCTTCTTTATGAGATTATGAAAGAGAACATTCCAGACATGCCAAGAGATTCTGAAATTCAGATAGCAGACAGTTTCAGAACCCCAGCACGACTCAACCCGAATAAGACATCCCCCAAGCACATCATAATTAACTTCACTAAAGTTAATATGAAGGAGAAAATTCTGAAAACAGCCAAACATAAGAAATCCATTACCTACAAGGGTAAGAATATTAGAATAACTGCAGATCTCTCTGATCAAACCTTTCAGGCTAGAAGAGAATGGTCATCTATTTTCAATCTCCTAAAAGAAAAGAACTTTCAACCCAGGATCTTGTATCCAGCTAAACTGAGTTTCATTTATGATGGAGAAATTAAATACTTCAACGACATCCACATGTTGAAGAAACTTGCTATAACTAAGCCAGTTCTCCAGGATATTCTCAGACCTATCCTCCATAATGACCAGCACAAACCTCCACCACAAAAGTAAACTCACCCAGAAACTATTTATCAAATTTCATCTTCCACCGTGATGAAAGGACTAAAAACGTCCACTGGACTTTCTAAAGATTTATCATTACTTTCAATTAATGTGAATGGTTTAAATTGTCCTCTAAAGAGGCATAGGTTGGCTGAATGGATACAAAAACTAAGGCCAGATATCTGCTGCATACAAGGGATGATGAGCATTTTTTCATGTTTGTTAGCCATTCATCTATCTTCTTCAGTGACTTTTTCATCTCTGATATCATTATTTGTATTCTAAGAAATTCTTTATTTAATACTATGAACATTTATTCTTTTTTTGATACAATATTCTCCCCTACATTCTTGAATACTCTTATCTCCCTGAGGAAAGTAAGGTTATTGGTTTTGAAAATTTTATGTCGGTGGTGCCTGTGGCTCAGTGGGTAGGGCACCGGCCCCATATACTGAGGGTGGTGAGTTCAAACCTGTCCCTGGCCAAACTGCAACAAAACAATAGCCGGGCACTGTGGCGGGCGCCTGTAGTCCCAGCTGCTTGGGAGGCTGAGGCAAGAGAATCGCTTAAGCCCAGGAGTTGGAGGTTGCTGTGAGCGGTGCGATGCCCAGCACTCTACTGAGGGTGATACCCAGACTCTGTCTCTACAAAAAAAAATAAATTTTTATGTCCTTGCATTGTCTCTTCTACAGAGCTTTTATTTTCCATGTTTCTTGCACTGTAAACTTAGTTATCTAAAAATTTTTTAAAAGTAAATATTTTTATATATATTTTTATCTCTTTTCTTTAGTTAGAATTTTATCTATCATGTTATAGGTTTTCCTAAGATATCTGGTGATCCTACATTGTCTGTTTATCAATCAACACATGAGGTCATTAGGTGCTTGTGCTGTGACAAAGCCTTCACACAAGGAAACTTCTGAAACATGAGACACCTTCAATTTACACTTAGATGGTTCCTTAACCCACACCATACTTCCAAGAATCTATGTTACGTAAATCCATAGATTACAGGTTTATTTACCATAAGGAATCCTGGACAACCAGGTTTAACCTTCTGAAAGTATTTCACGGAGAAGCTCTCTCCTGCTAGCAAATATCATTAGTTTGTTTGCCAGGAGGTCTGACATTAACATGTGTACAAGGAGATTTGACTGGATCATATTTTTTCTTTTTTGATTATGAAGAGACTGAACTACAGACCTATTGCTTAACCAGGTCCTGCACTGTGTTTACTGTGTGTGGGGACTTCTTACTCAATCACAGCAAGAACTTTATGGGTCTGGTACTGTTATCCCCATCTAAAAAGGATGTGACAGCAGTGTGACCTGGTTCTTTGTGCCCTCAATGAGTCCCCAACAATAAAAAATTAATTAATTAATTAATTAATAATAAAAAGGATGTGAAACTCAGTGCTTAAATTGTTTCCCCAAAGTTATGTAAAATCAAGAGGGCTTCGAATGGCCTAACCTCAGTTTCCCTTCCCTTTGTGCTCCCCCAAATAAGGTACATTATCAAAACAACCTTCCTGGCCAGGCTTTGGTGGCTCAAGCCAGAATCTGCATGACAATTTGGAAGAACTAGAAAATGTCAAAGCAGACATTCTCAAAGGATTATGATGAGGCTGTTTCCTTAACAGTGAGCCCTTTCATGGGACGTAACGTCCAGGGCACCTTGTTTCTACCATGGAGGGTGCTGCTGAGTCCCTTCCTCTGCACGTGGCCATATACAGGTGCATCATTTACCTTTGACAACAGATGTGTCAATGTTGTCATCATCATCCTTGTGATCATCACGTGGCCAGAAACCCCAGCCACATGTTATATTTTTTAAATAACTAGATTAATAATTGGGAGCTAATAGATATCCTTCTATCTGGTTTATTTAAGTAGATCACAACCATTGCCATCAGCATAGCGACTCCAACCCTTGAAACACTCCCAAGTGATGTTATTTACATACTGTTGCATGAAGTCTTCCTTTTCTACAAGATTGAGATATGCTTCGCTCAGTTACCCATCAAGTTCTGCAAATAGTACAAACTCTGCGCAAAGGTTTCTAAAAAGTTTTGGAGCACTTGAGTTCTCAGAATCACCTGTAGTTTCTAATTCATGACTCTGCTTTCTGGTTTCCCAGAGTCTGTTCCTTTATCTTTACCCTCTACTTCATTTTGGAGTACTTTTATTTCCATCCAAAATTCTATTCACTTATGGCTTTTACCTACGGAGCAACTGTTCATCAAAGGTTTTTAAAAAGTGATGCATTTTTGTTTTGGGGTTTGGGATTTTCTTTTTGGAGACAGAGTCTCAGTCATCCTGGGTAGAATCCTGTGGCGTCATAGCTCACAGCAACTTCAAACCCCTGGGCTAAAGTGGTGATTTCTGCCTCAGCTTCCCAAGTTGCTGGGACTATTGGCACCTGCCACAATGCTTGGCTAGTTTTTCTGTTTTTAGCAGAGATAGGGTCTCACTCTTGCTCAGGTTGGTCTCAAACTCCTGAACCTAAGTAATCCACCCAGCTGGGCCTCCCAGAGTGCTAGAATTACAGGCATGAGCTACTGTACCCAGCAAAAGTGGTAAGTTTTGTTGCATCAATGCAAACAAGTTAAAACTGAGTGTTAGACTTCCCTATTCTTAACAGCCCTTTTTGCCACTCTGCCATTTCCTTGGCCATCTTCTTATGTTCTTCACTCCTTACCCATGTCCTCTCTTCTTTGCTCTGTCTTACTCCTAAATTCTTCCCTGTTTTTTAGGTCCCTGCCTCCCCTGCCTTCCCATCATCGCTACAAACACACAACTCAAAAGCATTCCATGGTGCTGGTATCTGTAAGTGTCTGTACACGAGAAACAGAGCAAATTTAGACCCCACCTGAGAGTCTCATTATTTATATTCAAAAATTTTTACTTTAATTAGGATGTTCCGCAGTTTCAAAAGATGACTGGACCATCCCTAGGTATTACATAGACCAATCTAAGGACAGTAGTCCAAGCAGGTCTCTCAGGTGTAGGCGAGGTTGGTTCTCTGCCTGAAATCTAACCAAAGAGCTTCATGGCCTATATCAGTAAGTAAGACCCTTTGTGTGTTATTGCGTTTGTGTTGCTATAAAGCAGTGGTGCTCAACCTTCCTAAGACTGCGACCCTTCCGTGACCCTTTAATACAGTTCCTCATGTTGTGGTAACCCCCAACCATAAAATTATTTTCCTTGCTACTTTATAACTGTAATTTTGCTCCTGTTATGAATCATAATGTGAATATCTGTTATGCAGGATGTATTTCATTGTTACAAAGGGGTTGGGTCAGCTTGAGAACCACTGCTATAAAGGAAATAGCTGAGGCTGAGTGATTTATAATGAAAAGAGGTTTATTTGGCTGACGCTTTGGTAGACTGCACAAGAAGCATCCTGTCAGCATTTGGTTCTGGCGAGGGCTTCAGGGAGCTTCGAATCCATGCAGAAGGCAAAGGGGGAGCAGGTGTGTCACCTGTGAGAGCAGGAACAAGGCAGAGAGGAGGTTCTTTTAAACAGCCAGCTCTCATGTGAACTAATAAAGCAAAAACTCAGTTGGGAGGGCACCAAGCCACTCATGACAGATCCACCCCCATGACTCAACCTTTTCCCATCAGGCCCTACATTCAACCCTGGGGATCCAGTTTCAACAGATTTGTAGGGATTAAATATCCAAACTGTATCACCTTGGTATAATCATCAGAGATTTTGGCCAGATTTTGTGGTGACTCATGCCTGTAATTCTAGCACTGTCTGGGAGGCCCAGGTGGGTGGATTGCCTGAGCTCACGAGTTTGAGACCAGCCTGAGCTAGAGAAGGCCCCATCTCTAACAATTTCACCAACGGTGCATCTTACAAGGGTACATGTGAAATTTACTAAATGTAGAATATAAATGTCTTAACACAATAACTAAGAAAATGCTATGAAGGTTATGTTAACTAGTTTGATGAAAATATTTCAAATTATATATAAAATCAGCACATTGTACCCCATGATTACATTTATGTACACAGCTATGATTTAATAAAAAAAAATAGCCAGAGATTGTGGCAGGTGCCTGTAATCCCAGTTACTAGGGAAGCTGAGGCAAGAGGATTTCTTGAGCCCAAGAGTTTGAGGTTGCTGTGAGCTATGATGCCACAGCACTCTACCTAGGCATAGAGTGAAACTCTGTGTCAAAACAAAACAAAACAAAAAAAAATCCATGAAATTTTGAAATTTAATTAGCCCCTACTAATCTTATTTATAACTTCTTAGGTACAGATTTCTCCTGGGCACATACATACAGAAGGCTAAATATCAAATTATAGTCTTTTCATTACTGAAATAATGTAGTGATTGTCCTGAGTAAACTTAATATGTTGCTTCAGTACTAAAAAGAGTCTGCTTCATGATGTTATATGTGCACTAAGAAAATATCTTTTTTTTTTTTCCAAGACAGCGTCTCACTATGTCACCCTCGGTGGAGTGCTGTGGCATCACAGCTCACAGCAACCTCAAACTCTTGGGCTTAAGTGATTCTCTTGCCTCAGCTTCCCAAGTAACTGGGACTACAGGTGCCCACCACAATGCCCGGCTATTTTTGGGTTGTAGTTGTCATCGCTGTTTAGCAGGCCAGGGCCTGGCTCGAAACCACCAGCCTTGGTGTATGTGGCTGGCGCCCTACTCACTGAGCTATGGGCGCCGAGCCAAGAAAATATCTTTTATTGATCACTTGTGATCACCAAGCACTTTATATAATCCTCATGACAACCCTCTAAGTCAAGTTGCAGATAAGAAAATGAAACTTATTTCTAGACAGGTGGTGTGACTTGCCTAAGGTCACGGATTTAGAATGGCAAAAGTGGGATTTGAACCCAACAGTACCTGATTCCAAAGGCTCTACTCTGGCCCTCACAGTGTGTTGTCTCTCAGGGACCCTCCCTGTGAGCATGTCTTCCCATTAAGTTAGAGTTAAATTACAGGAAGGCAAAATCTGATATTAATATTTCATGTACAAGTGTGAGAAAGAAACCATAAGTAACCTTACTGCCTTGGGACTGTCCAACTTAGGTCACTGTATTGTGAATATATTAACATGTTTATGGGTCTGTCCCTTTCCCTAGAAAGTAAGTTTCTAGAGGGTATGAACAGGGTCTTATCATCTCTATTTTGCCAGAGTCTACTGAAACTTCTATCCAAGTACCTGGCCCAGACGTGGCACTTAATAAATGTTAGATGAATGAATGAGCATTTTACTGGTATCATGGACATTCTTTCTCCCACAATCCATCTGGTTGGACACCTATTTCTCTTTCTTGACTTAGTATAGGCATCTTCTCCTCTGGAAAGTCTTCTTTTGTGACTATGCCCAATTGCTGCCTCCACTGTACCCTGAACAGTTGTTTATCTTAGTAATTGGGACTCTTTACCAGTCATGGACCCATCTCTCCTGTTGGTCTGAATGTCCTTGAGGGAAGAGACCATGTGCTTTCCGTGTTTTTATATCTGGTGCCTTGAGAAGTGCTTGGATCATAGTAGGTCTTCAATCCATGCTTGATGAATTGATCATATACCCAGTCTGTTGGAGTGATTCATCAAAGGAGCCTAGGGAGTGAGTAAAGGCCACAGCAATGCTCCCAGTAAAATTAAGAAATTGCATCACAGGGGGCTCGGCATCTTCTTTTCAGAACAGCGACCATATCCTTTATGCTTTTCTATTCCTTGTGGCTACTACAGTGCCAGCACACAGTAGGCATTTATTTGTTTACACTTTGATGAATGGAAGGGTAAATAAATGAGCCTCAAAAGCAACATGTAGCATTTCAAAGCCTGATGGATCACGAATCATCTGCTCCCAGCCCAAAGCTGCTGAAGTAACTGAAAGTTGTTGCACAATGTGGCATTTACACGCAGGCTGCCTTCAGGGATGTGGAGCTTGTGGGCTGTCCTGAGTCAACACAGGTTACACTAAAGGGCCATTGTGGGCTCTGGCAGTTCTTTCAAGTCCCTCTGGGGTCTGAAGTTGATTTGCTGGAGCCAAGTCCTGGCCGAGTCCTCCTCAGCCCCCAACAACCCCCAACTTAAACCATTCCCTTATTCTTCTTCTTCTTTTTAATTAACTAAAAGAAAACCATCCATGGTGTAGCAGTTAGTAGTAGGCTGCCAGTGGTGGAAATTTTCTTTTGTTTACTCAAAATGTTTGCACCTAATCTACTGAAAAGCAATCAGAAAGCAATTCAGAAGCCCTGGCCCTCCAAAGGAAGACTAGCTTTGGACTTGGCAGGAGGGTAGCTCACAGCAGCCAAAGTTGGGGCTGTGGTGCTGCTCCTCAGGAGGAGTCTCTTTTCCAGGTGGGTGTTATTTACAATGCATTTCAGGGACACTAGGACGTTCCCAGTGCTCTGATCTGTCAAATATCTCCTGCAGTTCCCAAGTTAAATTCTGTTGCTTTCTTTGTTCCTTATTGGAATACAAACACCACTGCAAGGGGCAAGTCTGGAAAAGAGTCAGATGAACTGAGCTTAATTCTGGCTTTTGCAACTTAATTTTTGGAAACATGAACGCATCATTTTACATCTCTGGGCCTCCATTGCTTTACCTATACAATAGAGATGCTAATCTCACTTCATATAGAGTTTTAAGACTAGAATTACATTGTAAATCAAAAGCCCTTCTATGGATGAAAGTACTAGACCTAGTAATAGTGCCTAATGCATAGTGCCCCAGTGCTTCGCCTCGCTCGGGAAACCACTTGAGCGTAAGGGCCGTGTCTAGTTTGTATTCACAACAACTAGCTCAGTACATGCCATGGAGTTAGGGGCCTAATAAAGGATATGTATGTGAACTAAGCAAGACAAATTATAACAGCAGGAAGGATAAGTGTAATCTGACCGTCATGCCTAACGTCAAGGTCCTTACTTTTTTAAAGATCACAGAGTAACCACGGAACTGGGTCCTTTGTCTCTGAGAGCGCAGGGCACACTGACCACCTCCACTGAATTCCCTGTGGATCTCTTAGCCATTGAACAAAATGGGCCCTGCGTGGCGGCTCGTGCCTGTAATCCTACCACTCTGAAAGGCTGAGGCAGGTGGATTGCTTGAGCTCAGGAGTTTGAGATAAGCATGAGCAAAAATTTAAAAATAGAAAAAAATAGCTGGCCGTTGTGGCGGGAGCCTATAATCCCAGCTACTTGGGAAGCTGAGGCAGGAGGATTGCTTGAGCCCAAGAGTTTGAGGTTGCTGTGAGCTATAATGATGCCATGGCACTCTGCTCAAGGCGACAGAGTAAAACTCTGTCTAAAAACAAACAAAAAAATTCCAAATGATTGCTATTCTGGGGACCATCATCCCAGATTCCCCCAAGATATTCCATATATGGATAATATACGTTGAGTATTCCTTATCCAAAATGCTTGGGAGTAGACATGTTTGGGATTTCATATTTTTTCAGATTTTGGAATATTTGTGTTATATTGATTATGCATCCCAAATCTGAAAATCTGAAATCCAAAATGCTCCAGTGATCATTTCCTTTGAGTGTCATGTTTGCACATTTTGAGGCTCGGCACCTGTAGTACAGTGGTTACGTTGCTGGCCACATGCACAGAGGCTGGTGGGTTCGAACCTGGCCAGGGCCAGCTAGCAACAATGACAACTGCAACAAAAAAATAGCTGGGCGTTGTGGAGGGCGCCTGTAGTCCCAGCTACCTGGGAGACTGAGGCAAGAGAATAGCTAAGCCCAAGAGTTTGAGGTTGCTGTGAGCTGTGATGCCATGGCACTCAACCAAGGACGACATAGTGAGATTCTATCTTTAAAAAAAAAAAAAAATTTCACATTTTTGGAGCATTTCAGACTTTAGATGTTTGGATTTAAGGTGCTCAAACCTGTAGACAGTTTTATTGTATCCACTGGTATATAGGTACCTGTCAGGCTATTCACCCAAATCTCCATTTCAAAAAGGATGCTTATCAGGTACATGGGACATAGTGAGATGGTGGGGAAAACCCAATCTAATGATGTGACATGTTAAAAATCAGTCACCTAAGGCCATATGTTGATTTTGGCTTTTTATTGAAGCTTAGCAAAGGCACAGATATCTTAAAATTTACTTTGAGAAGTAGTGCGACAGATGGGCCCCAAACTAGCCCTTGTAAAATTGGATTCTACTCTTAGTCTGTCATCAATTAATAAATTGGGTTAATCATTCCTTTGGCCTCCACTTCTTGTTCAGTAAAGCCCAGCAAATGGAGGGATGAATTTTAAGGAGATTGCCATTATTCTGTTTGGGTGCCAAGGCCACAATCCCCGTGCATGGCTGTTTCCTGTGTTTAGAGTGCCTCCTATTGGCTCTGCTGCAGTCTCCACTGCCAAAGTTTGTCAGAGCATGGGGCCAAACCTGGACCACGCTAGAGAGAGAGCTAGGATGGGGTTATTTTGGACCTGCTACACAACATCACCTGAGGAGGCAAAGAGACTGCAGCAGGAAGAGGACAGAAGTTTATGTCAGCTGCAAGGGCTGAGAAAACAACCACGAGGGATGCTCAAGTAGAGATCCATCCACAAGAGACACGGAAGCCCAAGCCAGTAGAAAGAAGACTTAATGTCAAGCAAAGCTGTGCATTTTTTTATTAAGTGTCTAGTGCCAATTTCTGAAACAAAATTGTGTTTGTAACTTAAAGTGGCAGTGCGGCCATTACCTTAAAGTGGAAGAAAGCCATGGGTCCACTGGAAGTTGGACAGGGATGATTATTCCATTCAATAATGTTCAAAGGAATAGTGCGAGGTAAAAATGAACTTCTACTTTTATCATAACCCATGTGCCACTCTGGTTCAACATACAAACTCATATACTTTAAATGTTTTGAAACCTCAGTTTACTGTCTGAAGATATTATCATGCTAAAAAAACATATTATCGAGCTGTGTAAAAATATTTTCCCTTTTTAATATTATGCTTTAGAGGCTAAAACCACTCACTGCTGAGTTAACAAATCAGTAATAATTAGGTTCAGTCAGCTATAGGAAAATAGGGTACATATATCTACAGGAACATGTAAGTGACAATTTTCCAGGCACTTAACTAGAATTGACTTGGTTCCAGATAGGTAATGGAGGAAAGGTGAGAGATATATTTTGGGTTTTTTCTTCTGTTTCCCACAGTAGGCAGGAAAGCGCTAAACAGAGAAACAAGTGCCACTTAGCAAAATGCTTAGCTCTCATTTCGTTCATTTGTGCAATAAACAAGTGGCAGAGAAACCAGAAGCTGAGAAGAGATCTCAGTGAACATTCAGGTTGGAGGAGCTCGGCAGACAAAGACTAAGGATGAAACTAGACTGGACTCGAGGAGAGGCTGCCAGAGTCCCTGGGGGGCACTATAGGCACGTAGCCACTGAGATCCCACTGGACACTGAATTAAAGCCCAATTCCACCTTGCAGTCTTCTCAGAGAAATATTGTATCGCCTGCATCTTGGATTGTTAAGGACGTCATCTGCTATCTTCGTCCCTGTTTACTTTTTATGTCATCCATTAAGAGGTAGCTTTAATTTATTGGAAAGAGTAGGACTAACCTTGGGGAAATGATTAGAAGCCCACTGGTTTTCATTACATTATGTTTTAAGACAGCATATTTTCCTGTCTACTGACTTTTAGGAGGGTCCTGCCAAATAGTCTGTGTAAGAGTAAATGAGCAAACAAAAGGATTGCTTCATAGCTTTTGGATTTGGTTTTCAAGGAACTTTATCTTCATTCAAATGAAAAAATAAACAAACTCTAACTTCAGCTTCTCCAGGTTCCGCAAAAATGCACAATGTGTGCCCACAGAAGCAAAAGAGAAAGAATGGAAAGAATGACTTAATATTCAGAGCAAAAGAGCTACCAGTGAACAGAGGGCATTTTATGGATTGATTAGGTGATGATATTGACCAAATTATAGGAGAAAATGGAGGAGCAGAAAGATCTTTTGAAATGCTGCATACACCAGGGCTGGCAGGTTTGAACCTGGCCCAGGCCTGCTAAACAACAACAACTACAAAAAAAAAAAAAAAAAAAAAAGCCGGGTGTTGTGGTGGGTGCCTGTAGTCCCAGCTGTTTGGGAGGCTGAGGCAAGAGAATTGCTTAAGCCCAAAAGTTTGAGGTTGCTGTGAGCTATGACACCACTGCACTCTACTAAGGGTGACACAGTGAGACTCTGTTTAAAAAAAAAGAGAGAGAGGCTCGGCGCCTGTGGCTCAACGGGCTAAGGCACCAGCCACGTACATATGAGCTGATGGGTTCAAATCCAGCCCGGGCCGCCAAACAACAATGACGGCTGCAACCAAAAAATAGCCTGGCGTTGTGGCAGGCGCCTGAAGTCCCAGCTATTTGGGAGGCAGAGGCAGGAGACTCGCTTGAGCCCAGGAATTGGAGGTTGCTGTGAGCTGTGATGCCAGAGCACTCTCTCCAGGGTGACAGCTTGAGGCTCTGTCTAAAAAAAAAAAAAAAAAAAAAAAAAAAAAAAAAGAGAGAGAGAGAGACAAAGAAAAGAAATGGTGCAAGAGGGAAAATTACTATCAAATAGTATGCTAGCCAGGCACAGTGGCTCACATCTGTAGTCCCAGAGACTTGGGAGGCTGTGGTTGGAGGATTGCTCAAGGCTAGGAGTTCAAGAACAGCCCTAGCAACATCTCAAAAAATAAAAAGAAAAAAGAAAAGAAAAGAGAAAAATTAGCCAGATATAGTGCATACTACAGTTTAGCTACTCAGAAAGCTGGGGCAGGAGGATTTTTGAGTTCAGGAATGTGAAGTTGCAGTGAGCTATGATCATACTACACCATTGCACTCCAGCCTGGGCAACAGAGTGAGACTCCATTACCACAAACAAACAAACAAACAAACAAACAAACAAAAGATGCTCTCTTGCTTGAAATTTTTCTGTTCTTCTCCCAAATCTCATTTTCACCCATATAAATCTCATTCACTTTTCAAATTTTTTTTTTTTTTTTTTTTTTGTAGAGACAGAGTCTCACTTTATCGCCCTCAGTAGAGTGCCATGGCGTCACACAGCTCACAGCAACCTCCAACTCCTGGGCTTAGGGGATTCTCTTGCCTCAGCCTCCCGAGTAGCTGGGACTACAGGTGCCCGCCACAATGCCCAGCTATTTTTCTGTTTTCAGTTTGGCCAAGGCCAGGTTTGAACTCGTCACCTTCAGTATATGGGGTCGGTGCCCTACTTGATGAGCTACAGGCGCCATCCCAGTTTTCAAATTTTTAATTATACAAGTCAAAATGAATTAATTTACCTTGTAAAAAAATCAAGATGTTATATATTAAAAAAGCCAAAGTGCCTTTTGACCACTAACTGTATCAAAGACAAACCCCTATCCTTTCAGAGGTATTCACCATTAAGAGTTTGGTGGGTATAATTTTAAAAAGAATGAGATAGACCTGTAAGTTCTAATTCATAAGTCTAAGACATATTGTTGAGGAAACAAAGAAATGTATTGAATATACATTGATGCTATTCATATAAAACACAAAACGAACTCCAGGCAATACTGTAGAGTATCTACATATCTACCGATCTACTCACTATGTGAATAGCTCCTTGATATCTTTAAGTAAATGTTTTCAAAGAGAGACTGTTATATATTGCATAGATCTCTTTATAAGTCCCTTATCAAATATATAATTTGTAAAAAATCTGTGGGCTGTCTTTTCTCTTTCTTTTTTTCTTTTCTTTTTTTTTGAGACAGAGTCTCACTTTGTCCCTTGGTAGAGTGCTGTGGCATCACAGCTCACAGCAACCTCAAACTCTTGGGCTTACAATTCTCCTGCATCAGCTTCCTAAATAGCTGGGACTACAGGCGCCCGCCACAACGCCCGGCTATTTTTTTTGTCATTGTTGGAGTTGTCATTGTTATTTAGCAGGCCCCGGCTGGGTTCAAACCTACCTACCTTGGTGTACGGGGCGGTGCCTTACCCATTGAGCTGTGGGCGCCCCCTCTCTTTCCTTTGATACCGAAAAGTCTCAAATTTTGATGAAGTCTCATTTATCTTTTTCTTTTGTTGCATGTGCTTTTGGTGTCATAACTCAGCATTCTTTGCCAAATCTAAGGTCACGAAGATTTATCTTTATGCTTTGTTCTAAGAGTCTTACACTTTAGGTTTTTCATTAGGTCTTTGATCTATTTTGGATTAATTTTTTTGCATGGTGTGAGGCAAGGATTCAACTTTATTTATTTTTTGCATGTAGATATCTAGTTATCCCAACACCATTTGTTGAAAAACTTTCCTTTCCCTTATTGAATGGCTTTGAAATCCTTGTTGAAAGTTAATTGACCATAGATTTATAAGTTTATTTCTGGATTCTCAATTCTATTTCATTAACAAGATAGCTTTAAGTTTCATATAACACAGAAATTGACAAAAGTTGTAAAAGAAATTGACAGCCACAGTGAAAGTTTTAAAAACACTTCTCTCAGAAGTCAATAATCGGACAAAAAAGGTAAGGATATAGATTTAAATAATTCAATGAACAAGCTTGATCTAATAGCTATAATAGGTAAAGAAATCTGTATCCGACTCAGAGGTACATTTTCTTGTCCACACACAGAGAAAATTCCCTCAAAGCAGGAAGGGCCAACTTGAACAGCCACAGTCTATGTACTTGCAATTACAAGGGCATAAGTCACATAAATCAGGATATAAGTAGTACCCCTGGACTTGTACAACATGATACCTTGCCCATACACATTAACCATACCAGACATCAAGGATGTTTCTTTTCTTTCTTTCTTTTTTTTTTCTTTGAGACAGAGTCTCATTTTGTCACCTTCGGTAGAGTGCCATGGTGTCACAGCTCACAGCAACTTCAAACTCTTGGGCTTAAGTGATTCTCTTGGCCTGAGCCTCCCAAGTAGCTGGGGCCACAGGCACCAGCCACAACGCCCAGCTATTTTTGTTGTTGTTGTTATTGCAGTTGTCATTGTTGTTTTTTTAGCAGGCTGGGCCGGATTCGAACCTGCCAGCCCCAGAATATGTGGCCGGTGCTCTAACCACTGAACTATAGGCACCTAGCCAAGGGGTGTTTCTTGAAATTCTTTTTTTTTTTTTTTTTTTTATAGAGACAGAGTCTCACTCTATCGCCCTTGGTAGAAGTGCCGTGGCGTCACACAGCTCACAGCAACCTCCAACTCCTGGGCTTAGGTGATTCTCTTGCCTCAGCCTCCCGAGTAGCTAGGACCACAGGCGCCTGCCACAACGCCCGGCTGTTTTTCTGTTTTGCAGTTCGGCCAAGGCCAGGTTTGAACCCGCCACCTTCGGTACATGGAGCCGGTGCCCTACTTGATGAGCCACAGGTGCCGCCCAAATTCTTTAAAAATCCAGTAGACTGGCTGGGCACAGTGGCTCAGTCTGGAATCCTAGCACTCTGGGAGGCTGAGGAAGGTGGATTGCCTAAGCTCAGAGATTCTAGACCAGCCTGAGCAAGAAAAACTGGCCAGGTGTTGTGGTGGGTGCCTATAGTTTCAGCTACTCAGGAGGCTGAGGCAAGAGGATCTCTTGAGCCCAAGAGTTTAAGATTGCTGTGAGCTATGATGATGCCATGGTGCTCAACCCCAGGGTCACACGGTCTCAAATAACAAAACAAAACAAAATTTAAATATTAATATTAGCAAATAAACTCTACCAGATTCATAAATCACTGATAATAACTAAATTTTTATTAGAATGAATATTGATCCAAGTATTTCTCTCATTAACAAATTAAAGGTGAAAAAAATTGACATCCATATGATGTTTTCAATAGAGGCAAAAAAATAAAGGATCTGAAATTTCATGAGTTATTCATGCTTTTAAAAAAAGTTAGGAAACTAGATATAAATAAATGTTAAATACAAAAACTTATAAAATATTTGGCATAAACCATCGTACTTACTGATAAAATTTTGAAGCCTATGCTAAGATGGAATACAGGCAAGATTGACCTCCATCTTTCTTAGTTGTCAGGGCTATCCTGGAGGTACTATATTATTATGCAATTAAAACAGAAAACATAAGCTATATAACGATTGGAAAGATGCAGAATAAGTGGCTATTACTTATAATTGAAATGTCTATCTACCTAAAAATTTTAATCCAATCAACTGGCAAATTAGTAAAAGTAATAAGAGGCCTATCATGTGTCTGCACACATTATCAGTACACAAAAATTGGCAGTTCTCTACCCAATATGACTAAATAGAAATTGTAATTTATATAATGACTTTCATTATAGCAGTAAAATATCTTAAGTACCTAGAAATTAAACTCAACAACAACAAAAAATTAAAGTCATTTCTGGAGAAAAAGATAAAACTTTATTAGACTAAATAAAAGAGAATAAATGGAGTGGGAAACCTTATATGTGTATACAGATAGGGAAATTCAATACTGTGTAAATGTCAATTCTCCCTCAATTTAGTCTGAAATTCTGTCCACTGCTGGTCAAAATACTATTGGGATTTTGCTTAGAATGTGACATTTTTCTAATATTTTTATCGAGTATCAAATGTGTAAAAATTGTTAAGACACTTGTAGAAAATCAAGAAAATGAAACAAATCCACTAAAAATTTCATATATTTAGAAATTTAAAAATATCCTAGTCAAAGAAAGAGATCATAGTGAAAATTAGAAAATATTTTAAATCAAACAACTACGAAAATATTGCACATAAAATTTGAATAATAAAGAGAAAAATTTAGAGAAAATTATAGCTTTAAAATATAATTGGAAATTTTGAAGTTAAATAAGCTAACCATCCATCTTATGATGTAAAGAAAAGATTAGAAACATAAATCCATAGAAAGATAAAAGCAAAATGAACGAAATGAAATATACACAACAAAAAGGATCAACAAAGGATAAAGTTGGTTTTCTGAAAAGCCTTACTAACAGAAACACTTCAGGTAAGATTGAGTAAAAAAAAAAAAAATTACAAATAATCAGTATCGGGAATAAAAGAAGGAATAACTATAGATTGTATAGATCTTAAAAGTAATATGAGGATGTTATGAAATATATCCACCCAAAATTTGAGAATTTAGATGAAATTAAAAATTCATTGTATCATGCAACTTAAAAATGGGCTGGGTGTGGTGGCTCACGCTTGTAATCCTAGCACTCTGGGAGGCCGAGGCGAGTGGACAGCTTAAGGTCACAAGTTTGACACCAACCTGAGCAAAACTGAGACCCCATTTCTACTAAAGATAGAAAAATTGAGGCAAGAGGATCACTTGAGCTCAGAGGTTGGAGGTGGTTGTGAGCTATGACGGCACGGTGCTCTACCCAGGGCGACAGCTTGATACTCTGTCTCAAAAAAAAAAAAAACAACAACAAAAAACCCCCCCAAAACCAACAACTTAACAAAAATGATTTAAAAAGAAATAGAACACCCAAATAATTTCATAACTGTCAATAAAACTGAATTAGATGTTTAAGTATTTTCGCAAAGACTCCATGTCCAGATGACTTTACTAGCAAATATTACCAAATTTTTTCAAGAAAAAAATTCACAAATTCTTCAATATTAAAAAAAAAGAATACCTCTCCAAACTCATTTTATGTCATCCCACGATCTCCTGGCCTCGGTGGTTTCTGATGAGAAATCAGCTGCTAGTGTTATTGAGGATCCCTTGTATATGATAAATTGCTTTTCTCTTGCTGCTTTTCTCTTGCTGATTCTCTCCTTATACTTGATTTTCAGCATTTTAATCATTTTAATTATTATATGTCTTGGTGGGATCTCTTTGAATTTACCCAAGTTGGAATTTTTTGAGCTTCTTGAATGAAGAGGTTCATGTCTTTCATACATGTGGAAATTCTTGGCCATAATTTTTTATTTCTGCCAGTTTTTTCTTTGGCTCTTCTTCTGGGAATTCCATAATGCATATATTGATATGCTTAATGGCATCTCAGAGGGCCCTAACCTTTTTCCATTCTCTTATTCTCTTTTCTCTACCCATCAGAATGGATAATTTCAATTGACCTGTCTTCAAGTTCACTGATTTTTATGCTTGATCAAATCTGCTGTACCTCTCTGGTGAAATTTTCTTTTTCTTTCTTTCTTTTTTTTTTTTTTTGAGACAGAGCCTCAAGCTGTTGCCCTGGGTAGAGTGCCGTGGTATCACAGCTCAAGCAACCTCCAACTCCTGGGCTCAAGTGATTCTCCTGCCTCTGCCTCCAAAGTAGCTGGGACTACAGGTGCCTGCCATAACGTCTGGCTATTTTTGTTGCAGCCATCATTGTTGTTTGGCAGGCCCAAGCTGGATTCAGACCCCCCAGCTCAGGTGTTTGTGGCTGGCAACTTAGCCACTTGAGCCACAGGCGCAGAGCAAATCTCTGGTGAAATTTTTATTTCAGCTATTGCTTTCAGCACCAGAATTTCTATTCGATTCCTTTTTATAATTTCTATCTCTTTGTTGATATTCTGTATTCATGTATTGTTCTCCTGGTTTCCTTTAGTTCTTTGTCCATGATTTCCTTTAGCTATTTGAGCATGTTTAAGGCAGTTGGTTTAAGTCTCTGTAGAGTCTCATTCTTACTCAGGCTAGTCTTGAACTCCTGAGCTCAAGCAATCAGCCCGTCTTGGCCTCTTAGAGTGCTAAGTAGGATTACAGGCATGATCCACCACACCCAGCCTTAAGTTGTTGTTTAGTAAGTTTAATGCTTGAGTTTTTTTTTTTTTTTAGAGATAGAGACTCACTTTATTGCTGCCCTCGGTAGAGTTCTGTTGCATTTCAGCTCACAGTAACCTCCAACTCCTGGGCTTAGGCGATTCTCTTGCCTCAGCCTCCAGAGTAGCTGGGACTACTGACACCTGCCGCAGTGTTCGGCTATTTTGTTGTTGCAGTTTGGCCGGGGCCGGGTTCAAACCCACCACCCTCAGTAGATGGGACTGGCGGCCTACCCATTGAGCCGCAGGCCCCGCCCTAATGCTTGAGCTTTTGTAAGGATGGTTTCTGTGCATTTTTCCCCCCATGAATGGGCCATAGTTTCCTGTCTATTTGTATGCTTTTAAATTATTTTGTTGAAAAATGGACATTTTGAATATTTTAATGTGTTTGATGTTGACTGTTGAGGGCTACAGTCATCCATTTGTTCAATGAGTTTCCAAATTATCTTTGTCATTTTTGTTTGTTTGTTTTGAGACACATTGCTAAGTCCCATGGCATCATTACACCTCACCTCAACCTCAAACTCTTTGTTTGTTTTTTTTTTTTGAGACAGAATCTCACTTTGTCCCGCTCTGGTGCGTCAGAGCTCACAGCACCTTCAAATTCTTGGGCACAAGCAACTCTGTTGTCTCAATCTCCCAAGCAGTTGTGACCATAGGCATCTCACAACACTTGGCTATTTTTAGAGATGGGGTCTCGCACTTGCTCAGGCTAATCTCGATTCTGTGAGCTCAGGAAATCCACCTGCCTTAGCCTCACTGAATCCTAGGATTGCAGGTGTGAGCCACCATGCTCGGCCACGAGCTCAAAACTCTTGGGCTCAAGCAACTCTCCTGCCTCAGGTTCCTGAGTAGCTGGGAATAAAGGTATTGGCACGACACCGGGATAGTTTTTCTATTTTTAGTACGGTTGGCTCACTCTTTTTTTTTTTTTGAGACAGAGCCTCAAGCTGTCACCCTGGATGGAGTGCCATTGCATCACAGCTCACAGCAACCTCCAATTCCTGGACTCAAGCGAGTCTCCTGCCTCTGCCTCCCAAGCAGCTGAGACTACAGGCTCCTGCCACAACGCCCGGCCATTTTTTGGTTGCGGCCGTTAATTGCTGTTTGGCGGGCCCGGGCTGGATTCGAACCCGCCAGCTCATGTGTACGTGGCTGGTGCCTTAGCCCATTGAGCCACAGGCGCCAAGCCGGTTGGCTCACTCTTGCTCAGGCTGGTCTCTAGCTCTTGCACTCAAGCAATCGCCTATCTCAGCCTTCCAGAGTGCTAGAATTACAGGAGTGAGCCAACATGCCGGGCCCTAAATTATCTTTGTAAAGACTGAATTCCTTCTCATGTGTGCTCACTGAAGTCTCTGTTTTGTTCTCTCAGCAGTCAACTACTAGTGACCCTGAAAGAGATTTCCTGAAATGTCGAGAAAGACAAAAAAACAAAAACAAAAACAAAAACAAAACAACAAAAAAACTACACCTCACAAATACCGCCTCTAGTTTCTGAGTATTTGTTCTGAGCCAGGACACTCCTTCAACGCTAAGCCAAGATGACTGCAACTCTGTGTTAGCCTCACTTCCTGCTTATATGGATCTCGAAGATCAGCCAAAAGTGTAACTCTAAGGTACTCTCAGGCCTTTTCTGAGCATGCATCTTTCCCTGGGCATGTACACTATACTCCAGAATTCCCAGTATATGTGGTAGCCCTTCAAGGTGCTACCCCAAGAATCTTCCTCCTTAGCTGTCTGCTGCTTGCCACATTCTCCATTCTTTGCCTGGGTAGTTATGTCTTTAAATGTTTCCATCAGTTGCTGCCCAGAAAGCCACCCTAACTCAAGAAAGTAAAAAATAAAGATCAGCCTCTGTGTTGGTTCTTTAGAGAATAAGACTGGTCAATGAATAATCAAAATTTTTTTTATCAGAAACAAAGCCCACCACCTGTAATCCTGATGCCAAACTGGGGAATAGAGGTCGCTAAGTGGGTGAGCAAAAACCCACAATTCTTTCTTATCAAAATTCTGCTGAGTCTTTTTTTTGTTGACTTAATTGTTTAATTAAGTTCTTCTTCTTTTTTTTTTTTTTTTGGCCAGGGCCGGGTTTGAACCTGCCACCTCTGGTATATGGGGCTGGCGCCCTATTCCTTGAGCCACAGGCGCTGCTCCTTCCTTTTTTTTTTTCTTTTTTTGTGACAGAGTCTCACTCTGTTGCCCCAGGCCATGATGTCATAGCTCACAGTAACTTCAGACTCCTGGGTTCAAGTGATCTTGCCTCAGCCTCCGAGTAGCTGGGACTGTAAGTGCCCACCACAACGCACAGCTAGTTTTTCTATTTTTAGTAGAGATGGGGGTGTGGGGGTTTCACTCTTGCTCAGGCTGATTTCAAACTCCAGCTCAAGCAATCCACCTGCCTTGGCCTCTCACAGTGCTAGGATTCCGGGCATGAGTCACCATGTTGGCCTGATTCTATCAGTTTTTCCCCACTCGATTATTGCTTCAGTGAAAGGACCAATTCTTGGAGCTGCCTACTCTATTGAGTCTGTGATGTCACTTCTGTTTCAACTACTTTGGAATACAATTTGGCGCTATGTAGCAAATGTGAAGATATGCAAACCAGCAATACTGCTCTTCGTTATGCACCCTAGAACTGTAAGTTCTCAACTGGGTCAATTTTGGCTCTCCATGGACATTTGGAAATGCAGAAGACATTTTTGGTTTTCACTGCTGAGGGAGGGTATGCCACTAGCATCTAATGAGTAGAGACCATGGATGCTGCAAAACACGTCACAATGCACAGGACTTGTCTCTCCCCTAGCCCCAGCAACCAAGAGTTATCTGGCCCTAAATGCTAGAAGTGCTAAAATTGAGAAACCTTCATCTAGAGCAGTGGTTCTCAACCTGTGGGTCGTGACCCCTTTGGACTGTATTAAAGTTTGTGGCATTAGGAAGGTTGAGAACCAGTGATCGAGAGAAATGAGTGTCCATGTATACTAGGAGAATGCTCATGGCTGCATTGTTTATGATAATCCTAAACAGGAAATGACTCAAATGACCATTATGCCCAGCAACAGTTGAATAGATAAATATAATCTTGTATGTACATTATTGTAGGTACATTCAGTGGTATGTTTTATAGTAATGAAGATGAGCAAGGTATAAACATTGATGAAGAAATACAAGAAAGTGCCAGGCACAGCAGCACCTGCCTATAATACCAGCTACTCAGGAGGCTGAGGCAGGAGGTTTGCTTGAGCCCAGGAATTTCAGGTCAGCCTGGGCAACATAGTGACACCTTATCTCTAAAAAATCAAAATTAAAATAAAAATGCAAGAAAATCATTTTCATAAATTTCAGGGTAGTGGTCACCTGCAGTGGAAAACTTTCAGGGGTGAGATTAGGAAAGTTCACCTAAGAATCATCGGGGTTGCTGGCAATGTTCTATTTCTTGAACTGGGAGGTACTCACTTTTTATTTTTATTTATTTATTTTTTATATAAATATAAACAAATTTCTCACTCTGTCACCCTTGGTAGAGTGCTGTGGCGTCACAGCTCACAGCAACCTTAAACTCTTGGGCTTAAGCGATTCTCTTACCTTAGCCTCCCAAATTAGCTGGGACTACAGGCTCCTGCCACAACGCCTGGCTTTTTGTTGTTGTTGTTGTTGTTATCATTGTTTTTTAGCAAGCCCGGGCCAGGTTTGAACCTACCAGCCCCAGTGCATGTGGCCAGCGCCCTAACCACTGTGCTACAGGTGCCGAGCTGGTACTCACCTTTTAAAAACTGAATACAATGTTAGTATTGTATTATTTTTATTTAAATTTCATCATAAAGAGGTAAAAATAAATTATGTTAGTAATTATAGAATTTATTCTTCCATTGCCTGGCCTACTGTATCAGGTCATGTCCTTATTTGTATCTTCAAACTGTTAGACTAAACGGTCATTCATTCACTCAATCAACAGTTTTTATTGAATATGTACTATAAACCAGTCACTGTTCTAAACGCCTGGAATACAAAGAAGGAACAAGATAGACATCTTGCAGAAAGGTGGGGACGACAGGCAGAAATTAATAAAAAGGTGAAAAAGATAATTTTGAAAGGGCCTAAGTATTTTGAAAAGAAGACAGAGTTTGACTGAAATGAGAATGACTGAAGCGAGATTTTAGATTGAACAGTGACAAATTTTGTAAAGATGACATTTGAGGAGATGACTGACACTTATCAAGAAAGAATGGGCTATGTGAAGTTCTGCAGGAAGAATATTCCTTTCTTTTTTGTTTGTTTGCATTTGTTAGGCAAAGTCCCTCTTATAATTTATTTTTATGTCAAATTAACATGAGGGTACAAATTTTTAGGTTGCATTGTTCTCACTTCCAAAGTAAAGTTCCAGTGTACAGAGCCCTTCACCCGGGGGCGTGTTATACACCTTCACAATGTGCACGTTAGGTGAGATCCTGCCTCGTTCCCCCCCTTCTTCTGCCAATCATACCCTTCCCCCTCTTGCCCCACACTAGAGCATGTTTGTGTTTTATTCTTCATATGAGCATGTATTTGTTTATATATTGGCTTCATATTAGTATTGTGTATACTGGATATTCTATTCTTACAATACTTTACTAAGAAGAATGTTTCAACTCCGTCAAGGCAAATGTAAAAGATGTAAATCTTTTTAATGGCTGAGTAGTATTCCATGGTATACATATGCCAAATTTGTTGATCCATTCATGGATCGATGCACACTTGAGTTGCTTCTGCAACTTAGCAATTATGAATTGAACCACAATAAACATTCTGGTGGAATGTCTTGTGATAAAATGATTTGTTTTTCTGGCTAGATACCTAGTAATGGTATTGCAGGATCAAATGGAAGTTCTACTTTTAGATCTTTGAGGATTCTCTATACTTCTCTCCAAAAAGGCTATAATAGTTTTCAATCCCACCAGCAGTGTACAAGTGTTCCTTTCTCTCCACATCCACACCAGCATCTGGTGTTTTGGGACTTTGTGATGTGGGCTAATCTTGCCAGGGTTCGGTGATAGAGTGGTTTGGTTTTGCATTTCTCTGATGATTAAAGATGAGGAACATTTTTTGGGTGTTTGTAAGCCATTTGTCTGTCATCCTTGGATAAGTTTTGTTCAAGTCTCTTGCCCACTTATAAAGGGGGTTGTTTCATTTTTCTTATTATTTAATTTGAGTTCTCTGTAGATTCTAGTTATCAGGCCTTTGTCAGATTCAAAACATGCAGAAATCTTCTCCCATTCTGAAAGCTTTTTGCTTTGTTTGTGGTAGCCTTAGCTGTGGAAAAGCTTTTTAGCTTGATCAAATTCCAGTTATTTAGTTTTGGTGGTGTTGCAATTGCCGGGGGCGGGGGGAGGGAGGTAGGGGGGTCTTCCTCATAAAGTTTTCCCAGGTCAATATCTTCAAGTGTTTTCCCCACACTCCCTTCCAGAATTTTTATTGTTTCATGTCTTAAATTTAAATCTTTTATCCAACGAGAATCCATTTTTGTCAGTGGTGAGAGGTATGGGCCCAGTTTCTGTCTTCTACATGTGGATAATCAGTTTTCCCAGCACCATTTGTTAAATAAGGATTCTTTTTCCCAGTGCATGTTTTTTTTTTTAAGCTTGAGGAAGATCAAATGATGATTTGTGGCTGGGTGCATCTATAGATTCTCTGTCCTATTCTACAGATCTACATCTCTATTTTTGTGCTAGTATCATGCTGTTTTGATCACTATAGACTTGTAGTATAACCTGAAATCTGGCAACGGGATTCCTCCAGAATTGTTTTTATTTCTAAGAACTATATTTGCTATTTGGAGTTTTATCTGGTTCCATATGAATTGAAATACTTTTTCCTTCAAGTTCTTTAAAGTATGACATTGGTGTTTCAATGGGGATTGCATTAAATCCATAGATTGCTGTGGGTAGCATGCACATTTTTTTTTTTATTTATTTTGTTGTTGCATTTTGGCCAGGGCTGGGTTTGAACTCACCACCCTGGGTATATGGGGCCAGCACCCTACTCACTGAGCCACAGGCACCACCCGGTAGCATGCACATTTTAACAATGTTGATTTTTCCCAGCCACAAGCATGGTATGTGGTTCCATTTGTTGCTATTTCCTTTCTCAAAGTTTCATAATTCTCTTTATAGAGATCTTTTATGTCTTTTGTTAGATATGTTCCCAGGTATTTCATCTTTTTTGGCACTATTGTAAAAGGAGCAGAGTCTTTGATTTTATTCTCAGCTTGACAATTGTTAGCGTATTCGAAGGCTGATTTGTGGGTATAGATTTTGTATCCTGAGACACTGCTATATTCCTTGATCACTTCTAAGAGCTTTATAGTTGAGTCCCTGGCGTTTTGTGGGTATAAGATCATGTCATCTGCAAAGAGGGAGCGTTTGACCTCCTCTGTCCCCATTTGAATTCCTTTGATCTACAGGAAGAGTATTCCAAATGAAGGAAGATGTTGCTGAAGCTCTTAAGTAGGAAAGTGTTTGGCATGTTAAGGAAACTCAGTAAATAAGGTACAGCTAGTGTAGTGTGAATGAGGAAAGAGTGGTAGGAGATGAAGTTGGTACAGTGGGAAAGGCCCTGATCATGTAGGATTTTGTAGACCACAGGAAGTTGTATTTTTTCTTCAGTGCCATGAGAAGGCACTGAAATGCTCTTGTGTAGACCTAGGAGGGAAGACATGATGTCTTAGACTGTATTCTATTTATAAACAATAGAAATTTATTTCTCACAGTTCTGGAGGCTGGGAAGTCCAAGACCAAGGCGCTGGCAGGTTTGGTATCTGGTGAGGGTGCTCTCTGCTTCCACAATGGTGCCTTGTTGCTGCATCTTCTAGAATGATGTGTTCTCCTGTGGCAGAAAAAACAGAAGGGCAAAAGGGCCTGAACTGACTTTCTCAAGCAGTTTTTTAGTAAGGGCACTAATCCCATCCATCAAGGTGGAGCTCTCATGTCCTAATTATCTCCTAAAGTCTCCATCTTTCAATACTATCACATTGATGATTATATTTCTACATGAATTTTGAAGGGGACATAGATTCAAACAATAGTACATGAAGATAAATTTAGGCAAGATAATGGTAGTCATGAGGTAGAGATGGTGAGAAATGTATAGATTCAGGATACTTTTTGAGACTGGATCTTTAATTGCCTGGGCTACAGTGCAATGGTATCATCATAGTTCATAGCAACTTCAAACTCCTGGGCTCAAGCAATCCTTTTACTTCAGACTCCTGAGTAGCCAGCTGCCAATTTCTAATTTTTTTTTTTTTTTTTCAGAGACAGAGGTCTGTCTCACTACATCACTCAGGTTGGTCTTCAATTCCTGACCTGACATGATCATCTCAACTTGACCTATCAAAGTCCTGGGAGATAACAGGAGGGGGCCACCATGCTTGGCCAGATTAAGGTAGAGTCAAGCATATTTGTTAATGGATTGGAAGTGAGAAAAAGAAGAAAAAGTGAAGAAAGAGGAAGACTGGGGAGTAAGAAAGTTGGATTGAAAGGTTTATTTGGGCCATATTAAATTGTGATGCCTTTTAGACATTCAGAGAGAGATGTCAGGTCAGTTATTGAAATATGCGCTTTCTCCATAGAGTTGATATGTTAGATATGGAGATTTCTAGATTTCCCTTCAACAATACTAAAAAAATCTAACAAATTACTGGTTGATTTAATAAATTAGAGGGTATGCATACAATACTATTTCATGAATTGGTATGCAAAGATAATAATTTTTAATTTAAATAAGTAGATAATATAATAGCATGTATCGTTTGCCTCCATTTTAAAGAATACAATACATTGTATATATTTCGTTGGAAGCTTGAAGCAGACTGGAATATAAGCAGTGGCTACTTCAGGTGCTGGGATTAGCATAGTTGTGTTCTTTTTAATTCTTGTTATTGGCAATTTAAAATGTTTCCAATAATCATGTACTACCTGTATAATCTGTGTTTTAAATAGAATCCATGAAGGTCTCTTTCAGCTGGGCAGTGTGGGCTGGATAAAGTCAGGTGAAGGGCATCAAGGTGATCAGGCTGAGCTGTGGACCAGAAGCCAGTGGGCTAGCCTAAGAAGTCAGGTCCAGGACCTGAGGGCGAGGGTGGGAGGTCCAAAGGGCACCGCCCCTGCCGGTCACGTGCTCTCCGGCCACCAATGGCCTCTTCCGAGCCCACCTTGGGGACGGGGCGGGGCGCCCGGCTGGCGTCACCAGGACAACGGGCGTCGCCGGCGCCGTGTGACTCCGGGCTGTGGGCTAGCTCGCGGCTCTTCGGCCATGGTGAGTCTGGGGCTCGCGTCAGCCTGGCCGCCCCGCCCTGTCCCCCCGGGCCGTGTCCCCTCGCGGCCGCCTGCTAGGGTCGGGCAGGCGGCGCCAGGGTAGCGGAGAGGCCGAGCCGCGGCCTGCGGGGCTGCTGGGCTGGGCAGGGCAGGCTGGGCGGGCCCGGGAGGGGGAAGCCTGGTGGGTCCCGAGCTCCCGCCAGGACGGGGGCGACCGCGACGCAGCGTTCTCTGCCGGTGGAGTCGGGGTCCCATTCCGGACCCCCCACTCGGGGGCCGCTGGACGACGTGACGCTGTTTGGCCCGAGAGAGCCTGGGAAGCCACCCAGGGAGGGTGTGGTTAAAAAAAGAAGGCATATGAATATCACCAATTTATATATACACTGTGTTGCAGGTCTGCGCGCTTCCTGTTTTATGCAATTGTGTTTAATACACATAATTTGTATTTCTTTCAAAATCAACCTTCTGATAGGTCTAACACGTGGAAATTTAAATTTGTAATTTTTGAGACCCTCCCCCTTTTTTAAAATGGGAAGCATTAAGCTTGGAGGTTTTTTTCTGTATGCAGTACCTTCACTAAGGAATTTAATTAATCCATAATTAGTACATTAGAAACGTTTTGGGAAATCATTACCTTTGTTTAATAAACTTGAGAGGGTGTAAGCATACCACCTGGCCCCCATTAAGCTCGTTTTATAAACCCTACTTGAAGAGTTGGTGGAGGTGCTGGCTTGAATAGACAAGGTTCAAGGAATTGCCATCCAAAGGTCTGATTTCTCCAGAGGCCTGAAGGGTTGTAAAGGAAGGGAGTAGCTGGACTCCCAGCTTGGAGCCACACCCTTGCTTAGAGTATTTGAGGGTGTATGGGGATAGGCATAGATAATAGGGAATTGCCTAGTTTTAAGAAACAAGGTTTTTTTTTTTTTTTTTGGTTTAAATTATTAAGTGGAGATTTTCTCTTAATCTGTAGGGATTAGTGGAAGTGCTGATGAGCTGAGAATGCAGGGTGTTCTCGAAGTGCCATTTGGCCAGTTAGAGAAAAAAACTATCATTTGGAACCCTGGCTGGCTCTGTTTTTTCCTTAATAATCAGGAGTAGGCAGTGATAAAAGAAAGTGGATGATCTGTATTGACTCTGGAAAGCAATTCCCAAGTGTGTGGCCTGTTGGTAGCAGGAAAAGAACATCACCCATAAATCACAGTACTATATGATGTCTTTATTTTGTTCTTATTTCTTTTTAAATTCTGATTTAAGTGGCAAATTAAGTTGGTAAGAGTTTCAAAAAGTGAATTGTACAAAAATTTAAGTGTTTTAAATATTTCAGTGATTTACTTTTTCTATGTTATATGTGAGAAAAGCCCTTAACAGTTATAAAAGGAGAAAGAAAGAATATTCAGGGATTAAGTTTTCACACTTCTCTGAAGTCTCATATTCCTCCTGTTATCAACTTTCTTTTACTTTTTCTTCTTCCACCCTTTCCATTCTGCCCCACGGCCCACCCTAATTCACTGTTATGAATTTTAGACTTTTGCATACTCTAAAATAAATTCATTTGCTGTACTTTTGTACTGGTAGTTACTTTGCTGAACTTAGAAATACTTTGCTTTTTGTGTACCTTTAAGCATTAAGAATTAAAACTCATAAAAGAGGTGTTTTTTTTTTTTTTTGAGACAGAGCCTCAAGCTGTCACCCTGGGTGGAGTACTGTGGCATCACAGCTTACAGCAACCTCCAACTCCTGGGCTCAAGCGAGTCTCTTGCCTCCGTCTCCCAAGTAGCTGGGACTGCAGGCGCCTGCCACGACACCCAGCTACTTTTTGGTTGCAGCCATCATTGTTGTTTGGCGGGCCCGGGCCGGATTCGAACCTGTCAGCTCAGGTGTATGTGGCTGGCGCCTTAACCTGCTGAGCCACAGGCACCGAGCCATAAAAGAGGTTTTATTGATTGATAATATGCCTAGGCTTTGATGAAAGTGGGGAGATAGTATGGGGGGGAGGGTTGGTATGGAGAGGATGGAATGAAAAGTCTGCCTATGTAATTTCCAAAACTATATTCAAGATCATGTTACACACTTCCTTACATGGTTGAATCTAAACGTACAACTTTAACAGTTAATATAAATGACTTTGGATGTTAATTTTGGGACTCTGTTTAACTATTTCTCAATGAAAATTATTTCAATCAAGCCATTTGTTTCTCCTGCCTCTATAATAATAATGGCAGCTAATGTTTATTGTATGCATTCTATGTGTGAGGCATTTTTCTAAGCATCATAAATGGTCACCACAACCCTGTGAGGAAGATACCATTTCTTCATTTCAAATTTAGAGTGAGGAACTGAGGCATAAAGAGGTAAAGTAACTTGCCCAGGTTACTCAGATGATTTCAAAACCAGGCAGTTTATCTCAGAACCAGTTTACAGATTGAACATCATTATACATTCCCCCATATATTTGTTAGGAAATTAGTTTTCTTATATTTATTCCTGGCACTGAGTTAGATGCTCTAGAACAGAGTTAGCAGGCGTGGCCTTCTCTTCTTTTTCCTTTCCCTCTTTCACAAAGTTAAAATAAGAAGGCATTAATGAAGATGGTGAATTAGATCAGGCTTCTTACTCATGGCTATAATAACATTGATAGTTTCTCCTGTCACTTCATGTTCTGGAAGTGCATCTGCTTTTTGTGAATCAAAGATAAATGTTGTAGACATCAAAGATAAAGCCTTTTAGATGTAGGGGATAAAATAGTGTTTTAAAAAAATTTATTTGGCTGGGCATGGTGGCTCATGCCTGTAATCTTAGCACTTTGGGAGGCCGAGGGAGGCGGATTGCCTAAGCTTAGGAGTTCGAGACCAGCCTGAGCTAGAGTGAGAGCCCGTCTCTAAAAATAGCCAGGTGTCATAGTGGCTTGTAGTCCCAGCTATTTGGGAGACCAAGGCAAGAGAATTGCTTGAGTCCAAGAGTTGGAGGTTGCTGTGAGCTATGACGCGAAGGCACTCTACTGAGGGTGACATAGTGAAACTCTGTCTCAAAATATAAACAAATAAATAAAAATTTTCTGGGATTTTTTTTCCTGATAATTTTTAGATTTATTTTAGTTTTATATTCTGTAATTGTCATAAAAGGGTGACATGTTAGAATATCTATTACTTGTCATCATCAAGTTTTTGTTATTTAATACTTTAGCTTGTAAAGCAGTTTTTTGAAACATAATAACATTGTATTATATAATTTTTCCATTTTAATTTATTCATTTGGACTGTCCTCCTATTTTGGTACTCATTTTTCTGTATTCATTTTTGGTTAGGAATTTTCAGAGGTATTGGGAAGCACAGAATGGAAGGAAATTTCACTATAAAATATTTGTTGTTTTGCACAGGAAAGTAATTTTTTTTGAAATTTCAGATTAATATGAGGGTAAAAATGATTAGGGTACAGTGTTTACATTTGTTAGGTATGGTCCTTGTTATGGTTGTATCCTGCACCTAGGAGGTGTGCCATATACCCTTACATTGTGCCTATTAGGTGGGAGCACACCCATTAAAGTGATTTTCTTTCTTTCCTTCCTTCCTTCCTTTACTTTCTTTCTTTCTTTTTTTTTTTTTTTAGCAACTTCAAACTCTTGGGCTTGAATCTTCTTGCGTCAGCCTCAGCCTCCTGAGTAGCTGGGACTACAGGTGCCCATCTTGACCCCTGGCTAGTTTTTACTATTTTTAGTAGAGATGGGGGTCTTGCTCTTGTTCAGGCTGTTCTCCAAGTCCTGAACTCAAGCAATCAGGCACCAGTGTACACCAGCAATTAAGCCTCCCAGAGTGTTAGGATTACAGGCCTGAGCCCAAAGTGATTTTTCTTAATTCAAGGTTTATAGCCAGTTTTGGTCTCTTTGTCGTCTCGTGGTATAATTAATTGATAGAACTTACATGATGATATCTATGTTAATAGATCATGAAAAGTAAAGGTCTCTCTATTAATTTTCCTAGTCTTGACAATATTGATCTCCCTTTTGTATGCACTGTTGTGGGTTTGAGAGTAATTTTTAGTAATTGTAACAATCTCAGTCTTTGCTAGAGCCCTTTCTCTGTGCACTGTTCTGGGATGATCACATTTACCTCCCTCAGTCCTTCCAGCACACATGTGAGATTGCTATTTCTATACCCATTTAACAAGCCCAGATTGAGCAAGCAATTTTGCTCAAGGTTGCGTAGTGATAGAGCAGGATTTGCACTCCACTAGGCTGTTTCCAAAGTTTGGGATCTTAACTATTGCATCTTGGCTTATTTCCATGGTAAAGCTTGTGCTTATTTCCAAACTAAAGATTGTACCCACTGCCTGGCACCAGTGTACTCTACCAAGATTAAGACCCTCCATGTCTCATCAGCTGAACCGGCAGACTCTTTTTAAATTTTATGACAAATTATGATAATGTCTAATCTTCTCATTTTTGTGCAGACAACCAAACCTCAGATATGGATGGCCAGCCATGGATTTGGTTGCACTTTCCTGCTGCTCTCCCTGCCTCGCTTTGAGTCTTATGCTGTCCTATGTAGTTTCTATATCGGGTGTTGCCTCCTCTTCAAATACTGGGTGGCTTGAGAGAGATGGGGATGCAACAGTGAGGTCTAGGGAAGCAGAACAGGGCAGTTGTTGGGAAGTTTTTGTGCAGTCAGAGTCTGCAGAGTCAAGGTTCAAACCCAGTTTTCCCAGTTCTCAGTGCTGCCCCTATGATTGTCTTTCTATTGATTTTTCTATTCTTTGCTTTTCTACCCAACAAATATGTATTTGGGAGCTATTGTATGCCAGTCATTGTTCTAGGTTCTACCTACTAATAAGGTAGTAAAAAGTCCTTTGGAGTAGAAGGATGGATGGAAGGAAAGAGGAGTTGTTTTAATGTAGAGTGGAGGGGAAAGCCTCTTTGATAAGGTGACATTTAAGCAGAGGATATGCCATGGGAATGCCTGGAGAAAGACCACGTCGGGAAAAGTCACAGTGAAAGGTACTTCATGAAGTAGCAAGGAAAATAATTTTATGGCTGGGGGTCAACACAACATGAGGAACTGTATTAAAGAGTCGTGGTATTAGGAAGGTTGAGAACCACTGTGTTAGGATGTTGAATGCTGCAACAATTAGACATTATTGCTGTTACCCCAATAGCAAAGCTAGAGAAGGTACAAAAATCACAGTTGTTTTTTTTGTTTTGTTTTGAGACCGAATTTCACTTTGTCACCCTCAGTAGAGTGCTATGGCGTTGCAGGTCACAACATCATCAAACTTTTGGGCTCAAGTGATCATCTTGCCTCAGTTTTTCATTTTTAGTAGAGATTGGGGGGGGGTCTTCCTATTGCTCAGGCTGGCCTCGAACTCCTGAGCTCAAGCAATCCACCCGCCTCAGCCTCCTAGAGTGCTAAGATTACACGCATGAGCCACCGTGCCCAGCCCAGAATCTCAGTTCTTTTAAAAATCTTCCAGAGAGCTAAGAACATAAAAAATCTAAGCAAACTAAAATCCAGAAGATAATGAGCTGGTCCCAGAAAGAGATACATAGATATTTTCATCCATGGTGGAACAGCAAAAGGAAGAATCTGATCTGCCATAGACTTTCTCTTTTTCTTTCGTTCTTTCTTTCTTTCCTTTCTTTCTTATCTTGTCTTTCTGTCTTTCTTCTCTCATTTTATTGCCCTTGGTAGAGTGCGGTGCTGTCACAGCTCACAGCAACCTCCAACTCTTGGGCTTAAGGTGATTCTCTTACCTCTGCCTCCCGAGTAGCTGGGACTACAGGTGCCCGCCAGAAGGCCGGGCTATTTTTTTGTTGCAGTTTGGTTGGGGCCGGGTTTGAACGTGCCACCCTCGGTGTATGGGGCCAGCGCCCTACCCACTGAGCCACGCCATAGACTTTTAAAGAGAAGTCAGCTAAAGTTTTATTGCATGTGGGCTGGAGTGACAATTTGGAATCCACAGAGCAAGGCCACACCTCACTGCCAACTCTTTCCCATGGGTCTTCAATGAGTATATGAGAGTAGGAGTTTAGAGGCTAGGCGAGGGGAGGAAACCTAAGTAGGAGCCCCTTGAGGTGGAGCCAGCTGAAGTCTGAAGAGTTAATAGAAATCCCTCTAAAGCATTGGGGCTTTTAACAACTGTAAGACTGGGGCTGCCACAAGCTGGGAGCATGCCAAGGGAGCAGAAAAAAAATCCCTGTATGTTAATAGTTACCAGGTTTTTATTGTGGACAGAGCAATAGATTTTGAAAAAGAGGAGTCAGGGTAACAGAACAGAGAGAGATCTCCCTGAAGCACAGAAAGCAGAGGGTGCTACTGAAGAGCAAAGACTCCTTCACAGTTGGCAGCGAGAATGTGAGAGAGGATGGAGAGGTGAGAAGGAGAGGAGTGCATAGAAATCTCATAGTTCAGAAAGCTAGTCGCTTTGCTATGAAGCTCAAAGAGATCTGTGGTTTCAGCAGTGCTCAGATTCTAGCTTCTCCTGTAGGTAAAGTTCTTATTTTAACTGAAAATACTATGTTGGTCGTACTTACCTCAACTATAGATTAAATGTATTCGGCTTCCACCCATAGTCTCCCAGCAACTTAACTGAAGGAACTTCCCTTTATGGAGGTAAATTACTGTTGTTTTGCACACCGTATCTGGCATGAAATAAGTTATGGGGCATACAAAGAAACAAGAAAATGTGACTGATGTTCAGGAGAATGAAGAGACAATAGATATAGTCTCTGTGATAGCCCAGAATAAGTTTAACAACATAGATGAATAGATAGAAAATTTCAGCAGAAAGATATAAATTATAAAAAGAACCAAATGGAAATGCTAGAAATGAAAAATGTGGTATCAGAAATGAAGAGTTTATTTTATGGGCTTAATAGCACACTGGACACAGGAGAAGAAAGTATCAGTAAATTTGAAGACAGATAAATAAAAATCAGCATCCAAGATCTGTGGGACAATACCAAATTGACATACTTGTAATTAGAGTCTAAGAGAGAGAGGAGGGAGAGCAAGGACGGGGAGATAATCTGTCAGGATAATTGCCAAAAAATTTTTAAAATTGTTGGAAAACATCAACCCAAGGTCAGTAAACCCTAAGCAACATAAACACAAATGTAAACTGAGGTACATCATGGTCAATTTTCCGAGAATCAAAGCTTTTTATAAAAGAAATCTTGAGGTAGAAAAGAAAAAAATTATATAAAGTATAATTTATAAAGTATAAAAATTATATAAAGGGGAACAATAATATGATATCAGAAACAATGCAAGTAAGGGGACAATGGAATTTTTTTTTAGGTCCTGTTTATTTTTTTAAAGTAAATCTGCTAGCCTGGAATTTTATATTCAGAAATGAAGGAGAAATAGACATTTTCCTATAGAAGCAAAAACAGTGTGTTTACACCAGACCTATATCACAGTAAATGTTAAGTTCTTTATGCTTAAGGGAAATGATAACAAAGGAAGCTCAAATCTGAAGGAAGGAATGGATTGCACCAGGAAGGGTAAATATAGGAGACCTTTTAGGATGTTTATTAAAAAAATTGTCTATTTAAAGTAGAAATAATGTATTATTGAGTATGTAGTAGGAGTAGGGAGTACAATTAAGCTATATGACAATAAGTCATATAGGAGAAATGTTAAATGAAGTTAGACTTGATAAGTTAAAGATGCACTCTAATCACTAGAGCAAACATTCAAAAACTATAAAAAGGTATAGCTATAAGGTCAGTAAAAGAAATAGAATAAATATTGTTTTATTTAAAAGAAGCCAGAAAAGCAGGGTAGAGGAACAAAGAACAGATGGGCAAATAGAAAATAAGTACTAAGATAGTAGACTTAAATAATATTAATAATTACATTAAATGTAAAAGACTATATTCTCCAATTAAAAGGTAGCCATTCAGGCTGGGTAAAATAGCATGACCCAACTGTGCTATCTTTACAAATTACTTTATATATAAAGGCACAGATTGAAAATAAAATAGTGAAAAAGATACATCATGCAAAAGCATAAAAAATGCTGATGCTATATTAATGGTCAAAGTAGACTTTAAGAAAGGGTCTTTTCTAGAGAAAGGACTGTTCATTATGAATCAATTTATTAAAAATGAATAACAACCTCAAATATGTATTACCTCAGAACAAAGTTTCAAAATATATGAAGCAAAAATTGACAAAACCAGGCTCGGCGCCTGTGGCTCAACAGGCTAAGGCGCCAGCCACATACACCTGAGCTGGCGGGTTCGAATCCAGCCCGGGCCGCAAACAACAATGACGGCTGCAACCAAAAAATGGCTGGGCGTTGTGGAGGGTGCCTGTAGTCCCAGCTACTTGGGAGGCGGAGGCAAGAGACTCGCTTGAGCCCAGGAATTGGAGGTTGCTGTGAGCTGTGATGCCACAGCACTCTATCCAGGGTGACAACTCGAGGCTCTGTCTCAAAAAAAAAAAAAAAAAAATTGACAAAACCAAAGCAAGAAAGAGGCAAAAACTATATAATAGTGGATATAATAACATCTCTGTCACTAATTCGTGGAACCTGTGGACCAGGAAAAAAAAAATCAAGATATAAAAGATCTGAATATCACCATCAATCAACTTGAACTATTTGACATTTATGAAATAATACACTTAACCTCAGAATTTAAAAAAGCAAAATGACAAAAGTTAGTGTCAGTAATTACTATAAATACGAAAGGATAAAGTTCACCAATTAAAAGATAGAGGCTGGTAGAACGGATAAAACCAAAAATCAACACCCCCGTAATCTAGTTTTTTGCTGTCTACAAGAGACTCTTCTAGACCAAAGATAGGTTAGATCTGAGGTGGCTATACCAATATCAGACAAAGCAGACTTTAAATTTAAGGAAAAAAGGTCAAATCCTGTAGGAGTTATAACAATTATGTATCAAACAACAGAGCCACAAATATGTGCAATAAACTGACAGAACTGAACAGAGAAATGGTTTTATAATAATGGTTGGAAACTTCACTGTTATCACAGCTACCATCTGTTGAGCACTTACCATGTGTGAAGACTATTTTGGTACTTTACGCTTATGAACTCATTTAATTCACAGCAATTCTTGTGGCAGTTTCCATTAATGTCCCTAATTTGCAGAAGAGGAAACCATGGCATAGAAAAGTTAGATGACATGCCCAAAGTTTACAGCGCTATAAACTTGGTAATTCAGAACCTGGATTATAGACTCTTTTGTTACATTAGATTTGGTCCTTTGAGGTTTCCTAGTCACATCTGCCACAGGAGAAAGGGATTCCTTTCTGTGACATTCCTGGTTACATAGGCTCTGCAGAAACAGTAGCTGGAGCATCACTGTGTCAAAGAGCAGAGCATTCTACTAATGGATTAATCTAATTGCTAGAAAGGTTCTTTCCCTATGTTGAATAGAAATCTCATTCCTTTTGATTCATTGGTCTTTGTACTAGCAGAAAATAAGCCCATCTTTCTGAATGTTGAGATACGCAATGGTTGTCATGATGTCATTTACCACCCGCTTCATATCATATCAATACCATACTTCCAGTAACAACATTTAGACGGCAGAGTGATAATAGAAGACTTGAACAGCAGTATAAACCGAGACCTAACAAGACTGTAGAACTTCATTCAATCAAGCAAGAGTACATCTTCTTTTCAAATGTACAGGGAACATTCTTCAGGATACACCTTATGTATCCAAAACAAGTCTTAATAAATTTCAAAAGGTTGAAATAATACAAAGTATCTTACCTGACACATGGAATGGAGGTAGATATCAATAATGGAAGGAAAACTGGAAAATTCACAAGTATGTGGAATTCACAGTCTTAACCAATAGATGAAGAAAAAGGATATATATATATATATATATTTTTTTTTTTTTTGAGACAGAATCTCCCTATGTTGCCCTTGGTAGAGTGCTGTGGCATCACAGCTCACAGCAACCTCCAACTCTTGGGCTTAAGTGATTCTTTTGCCTCAGCCTCCCAAGTAGCTGGTACTATAGGCACCCACCACAATGCCCAGCTATTTTTTTTTTTTTGTAGAGACAGAGTCTCACTTTATCGCCCTTGATAGAGGGCCGTGGCGTCACACAGCTCACAGCAACCTCCAACTCCTGGGCTTAGGCGATTCTCTTGCTTCAGCCTCCTGAGTAGCTGGGACTACAGGCGCCCACCACAACACCCGGCTATTTTTCTGTTTTGCGGTTTGGCCGAGGCCAGGTTTGAACCCGCCACCTTCGGTATATGGGGCCGGTGCCCTACTTGATGAGCCACAGGTGCTACTCCTGGCTATTTTTTGGTTGTAGTTATCATTGTTGTTTGGCAGGCCCGGGCTGGGCTCAGACCCACCAGCCTCAGTGTATGTGGCCAGCACCCTGCTCACTGAGCTATGGGCGTTGAGCCAGAAAAAAGGGTATTAAAGATACTTTGAGATGAATAGAAATGAAATCAATCATATCAGAACTTAATGGGTAAAGTAAAAGCAGTGCTTAGAGGAAAGTATATAGTTACAAAGACTTACATTCAAAAAGAAGAAAGATCTCAAATATTGAGGTAAAAAGATTAAATGAGAATTTTTTTTTTTTTGAGACAGAGCCTCAAGCTGTCACCCTGGGTAGAGTGCCATGGCATCACCTTCACAGCAACTTCCAACTTCTAGGCTTAAGCGATTCTCATGCCTCTGCCTCCCAAGTAGCTGGGACTACAGGTGCCTGCCACAACGCCCGGCTATTTTTTGTTGCAGCCGTCATTGTTTGGCAGGGCCCAGGCTAGATTCGAACCCACGAGCTCAGGTGTATGTGGCTGGCGCCTTATCTGCTTGAGCCACAGGCACCAAGCCTAAATGAGATAATTTTGCTAATTCATCTAACTGTGCTTACTGGAGCTTGGAAAACAGTAGGAACTTATTAAATATTAGTCTCGGTTCGGCGCCTTTGGCTCGACGGGCTAAAGCACCAGCCACGTACACCTGAGCTTGCGGGTTTGAATCCAGCCCCGGCCGCCAAACAATGATGGCTGCAACCAAAAAATGGCTGGGTGTTGTGGCGGGCGCCTGTAGTCCCAGCTACTTGAGAGGCTGAGGCAGGAGACTCGCTTGAGCCCGGGAATTGAAGGTTGCTGTGAGCTGTGATGCCAGAGCACTCTATCCAGGGTGACAGCTTGAGGCTCTGTCTCAAAAAAAAAAAAAAAAAAAAAAACTATTCTCTCCTGTATTCAACATTGAGACTCACCATTGATACTCCTTTTCTTCTGAGGGAAATAGTTTTAGCTCTTGAATTTATTTAGGTCTCTGAACCATTTTGAGTAGTTTTTTATCTGGTATGAGGCAGAGGATCCAATTTCATTGTTTTACTTGTGGATATTAGCTTGTCCTGGCACCATTTCTTTTTTTGTTGTTGTAGTTGTCATTGTTGTTTGGCAGGCCTGGGCTGGATTCGAACTGCCAGCTCCAGTGTATGTGACTGGATGACACCATTTCTTGAAAAGACTATTCCTTTTCTGTTTAAATCAATTACCCATACTTTTAAAAGTTTTTTTTTCTGGATTCTCAATTCTTTTCCATTGATCTGTATGTCCACTTTAGTTTTGTAGCTTTGTAGTAAGTTTTGAGATCAGGAGATTTGAGTGTTCCAACTTTTTCTTTTTCAATATTATTTTCATTATTCCTAGTCTCTTGCATTTTCATATGAGCTTCAGGATCAGCTTATTTCTGTAAAAAGACAGCTGGAATTTTGATAGGAATTGCAAATATGGATCAATTTAGGAAGTATTGCCAGCAAAATCCAGTTCATGAAGATTGTCTTTCAATTTATTCAATATTTAAGTCTTTAATTTCTCTCACAGTCTTTCAATTTATTCAATATTTAAGTCTTTAATTTCTCTCAAAAATGTTTTAGACAGGTTTTCAATATGGAAGTCTTGTACTTTTGTTAAATTTATTCCTATGTATTTTATTCATTTTGATGCTGTTGTAAATTGGGTTGTTTTCTGAAATTCCTTTCCAAGTTGTTCATTACTAGGATATGGAAATGTAATTTATTTTTATATAAATATATGTTTGTATATTGTATCTTTCATCTTTTCTGAACTCCTTGATTAATTCTAGTTTATTGTTAGTGGATTTTTAGAATTTTCTATATACATTATAGAAATTCATATATACATTCTATATATGCATTTTCATATTATCTGCAAAAGAGATTATTTTACTTTTTCCTTTCCAATCTAGGTGCCTTTTGTAGTTTTTCCTTGTCTAATTGTTTTGGCTGAAACCTCTAACATAATGTAGTACATAAATGGTTGTCTATTGCCATTTTTATGAAACATTGATGGGGTATAAAATATTTTACATACCTCAATATTGGAGCATGAAGGCGTAATGAAATTCATATCATCTGTAGGACAATCAGAAGTGTTCTGATGTTGTATAAAACACACATAACTTGGGTGGCGCCTGTGGCTCAAGGAGTAGGGCGCTGGCCCCATGTGCTGGAGGTGGCGAGTTCAAACCCGGCCCTGGCCAAAAACTGCAACAACAACAAAAAAATAAAATAAAAAATAAAGTGATGAGATACGTTTGAAAAAAAAAAAAAAAAAACAAAACACATAAATTTTTTCACATTAATTAAAGAATGGTCTCTTGATAGGCGTTTGAGGTTGCTGTGAGTTATGCTGAGCCCATGGCATTGTAGCCTCGGGTAAGACAGTGAGACTTTGTCTCTAAAAAACAAAAAACCAATAAAAAACAGTCTCCCAATTTCTTTTTTTTTTTTTCCCCTAGGTTTTCTCAAACAGTGATGAAGGCCTTATTAACAAAAAGTTACCCAAAGAACTTCTCTTAAGGTAAGTGTAGATAAATGTTAGATAAAGAGTCCAGATTTGATTCAGTTATCTAGTTCCTAGACTATCTTCTTTCTCACTGAGTTCATAGTATAGAAAAACAGACAGAATTAGCCTAACTGACTTTTTGTTTTTGTTTTATAGAATGCTGTTCAGCTTGTTGTTAAATTTTACTTGGTCTAATCCAGAATGTACTAAGTATGTACATAGCATTGATCTGGATTCTTTTTGTAATGTGGTAAGTATTGTAATAATCTTCAGTAGGTGCCATTTTCGTTTCAGTAGATAATGATAATGAAGTCAATGATATGAGGAGAGATTGTTGCTAAGATTGTGAGTTCCTGAGGTCATAAAGCTTTTGTTATTTTTTGACAAGTGGGTTTTAAAATTAGTCCAAAAATGTACAGTTATGATACGTTCTTGGTGAACACTTAAAGTGCATTTTACTCCCCAACCCTGAGCTGCTGTACTTTCTTTAGTATTCTGCTATCATCAGAAGAACTCCTGGCTGGGCACAGTGGCTCACGCCTGTAATACTAACTTTGAGGCCAAGGCAAGACGATTCCTTCAGCTCAGGAGTTTGACACCAGCTGGAGCAAGAGAGAGACCCCATTTCTACTAAAAATAGAAAAAAAATTAGCTGAGTATTGTGGCTGGCACTTGTAGTCCCAGCTACTCTGGAGGTCAAGGCCGGAGGATGGTTTGAACCCAGGAGTCTGAGGTTGCAGCAAGCTAGGCTGATGCCACAGCCTGGGCAACAGAGACTCTGTCTCTAGTAAAATAAAAAGAAAGAAAGAGAAATCTAATTTTATTTATTTATTTGAGGCAGAGTCTCACTTTGTTTCTCTCAGTAGAGTGCAGTGGCATCATAGTTCACAGCACCCTTAAACTTTGGGCTTAAGCAATTCTCTTGCCTCACCCTCCCAAGTAGCTGGGGCTACAGGTGCCCATCACTATGTCTGGCTGTCTTTAGAGATGGGGGGCTCTCAAACTCTTGAGCTCAAGTGACCCATCTGCCTCGACCTCCTAGAGTGCTAGGATGTAGGCATGAGTCACTGCGCCTGGCCTAAGAAATCTAATTTTAGTTCTGGATGTTGTTATATTCTTTACAAAAAATTAACATATGTATACATGGTAATCTTCAAATGGTATTTCTCTAACTCTGTTTTATATGCTACTGATATTTCACAAAATATATAAATAGAATCTGGCTGTGTGAGATGGCTCATACCTGTAATCTCTGGCACTTTGGAAGGCCAAAGGAGGAGGAGCTCTTGAGGCCAGTAGTTTGAGACCAGCCTGGGCAACATAGCAAGACCTCATGTCCAAAAAAAAAAAAAACTATTAGGCAGATGTGGTCACACATACTTGTAGTCCTAGCTACTCAGGAGGCTGAGGCAAGTGGATCACTTGAGCCCAGGAGTTCAAAGCTAATATGCATAATAATAAGAGATTGACCAGGCTCGGTGCCTGTGGCTCAACAGGCTAAGGTGCCAGCCACGTACACCTGAGCTGGTGGGTTCGAATCCAGCCCAGGCCGGCCAAACAACAATGACGGCTACAACCAAAAAATGGCTGGGCGTTGTGGCAGGCACCTGTAGTCCCAGCTACTTGGGAGGCAGAGGCAAGAGACTCGCTTGAGCCCAGGAATTGGAGGTTGCTGTGAGTTGTGATGCCACGGCACTCTCTCCAGGGTGACAGCTTGAGGCTCTGTCTCAAAAAAAAAAAAAAAAAGAGATTGACCAGATGACTCCATTCCTGGCTGTACCAAATTTCATGTTAACATTTGTGGAACATGTGTAAGTTTTGTTTAAATACTGAGAATAATTGTTTTCATCTCTTCCTGAGTTCACCACAGTCATTTTGTCATTGCCAAAGATAACTTTTTTACTGTCATTAGCATGTTAGATATTTCTTTCAGTCAGAAATGGGATGATGTGGACTTAGCTTCCTTGTGGCAGTGATCACGTTTCAGGGGCTTCAGAGGGTGTTTCATTAGCCATCAGTTGAAGTCCTCCTAGTTATTAATAAAAAAACAAAACAGGATTGTATGAAAATATTATATTTCGTTCTAATAAAACAAATATTTGTTTAAAGAGAATATTTTTTGGCATTTTAGATGATTTAAAGTAAGAAAGTGATAATAAGAAAAGAATGTTTATTTATCATATAAATCCACAAGGCCTTGATCAAGCACAACAAAGTGTTAGAACCCACAAGACTGAGTAGGGTGGGCAGGTTGTCACTCTACAACTGCAGGGGACTACATCCACACAGAGTGGTGTCCACTAGAATTATGCGGTGTTTCCAACCTCAGTCTGAACACTTTTTTAGAACAGACATCGAGCTGTAATATGAATTTGGCATTCTTACTTGAAGGAGTCGTAACCAGCTAAACTCAAGTGTGATTAAACTCTGCCCTTCTCATGCTTACTGCTGCTGTCTGTGATTCAGGACTATTAGCTTAATGGTTTTTTCCCCTTCTGGTAGGGTTGGCTTTTAATACTGAGCCATGGAACTGTTTATGTCTGTTGATACTGAAAAAATAAAAGTAAGGAATTATATCACTTTCTGTGGTAGTGTGATTTCAGAGCTGCAGTCTTAGAAATTTTAGTTCTTGGCTCGGCGCCCGTAGCACAGTGGTTACGGTGCCAGCCATATACACCGAGGGTGGCAGGTTCGAACCTGTCCCGGACCAGCTAAACAATAATAGACAACTGCAACCAAAAAATAGCTGGGTGTTGTGGCCGGCACCTGTAGTCCCAGCTACTTGGGAGGCTGAGGCAAGAGAATTGCTTAAGTCCAAGAGTTGGAGGTTGCTGTGAGCTGTGATGCTATGGCACTCTACCCAGGGTGACATAGCAACACACTTTATCAAAAAAAAAAAAAAAAAAAAAAAAAATTCAGTTCTTGTAAAGATACATGATGGACTTGTCTGTTAAGAATACCAGAGATCGGCTCGGCGCCTGTGGCTCAACGGGCTAAGGCACCAGCCACGTACACCTGAGCTGGCGGGTTCGAATCCAGCCTGGGCCTGCCAAACAACAATGATGGCTGCAACCGAAAAATGGCCGGGCGTTGTGGCGGGCGCCTGCAGTCCCAGCTACTTGGGAGGTGGAGGCAGGAGACTCGCTTGAGCCCAGGAACTGGAGGTTGCTGTGAGCTGTGATGAAACGACACTCTATCCAAAGTGACAGCTTGTGGCTCTGTCTCAAAAAAAAAAAAAAAAAAGAATACCAGAGATTGTTATCCTTACTGAGAATTTTTCAATCATGCCATGAGGCTTATTCATAGATCATTTTTCAGAAAGAATTGCCATTTGAGAGCAAATGTTCATAACATGTCTCGTCATAGATTTCCATTTCCATTTCTGTTCTTATTTTGGAGTCTATAAGGGGAATTTAAATTTTAAAGTACTGCTGCTTTACATCTTCTGCCATTCATGACTCTCAAAATTAACTCTACCAAATCATGTGTTTTAATTTTTAAATTTTTCCTGGCCTTTAAATTATTTGCCATTTTAGTTTTAGACTTTCCATTCCTAGTAATAGTATCTCTTCCCTTTCCTAGCTACTTTTTCTAAACAAAACATTGAAGAAGCCTTTCAACTAGTTTGCCTAACAGTCGTCTTCACCAGTGGGTTATCTGCAACAGTGAGCGTGACAACCCCGGCTTATAAAGCTTGTCTTGGTGATTTTCTCAGCTTGCCTTTTTACTTCATACTGTGGACTTCTTTTTGGCGGTGCAGGTTATCATTCCTAATCTTGTTGAATTCCTGTTCACCTTCAGTTTTACTTCAATAGTGGATATGAATACTTTGACTTATAATAGATTTATTTGCTTTCAGTCCAGATAATTTTCTCTTCTGTTTGTGTTACTACCCTCTTAAATTCACGACTAGCTTCTGATACTCATCATATCAGGTGAAGTCTCAGCTTCCCCTTTGAAACCGTTAACAAGCTTAATCTGAAAAAATATGCTGCTTTTCATCTCTTTAATATCACTTTGAATCCATTAAGAAAACTCTGTATTCATCTGATCTTCCTTTTGCTACTGTTAAGAATACCCATTATTATTAATTCAGATTTCCTCTACTCTTCCATTTTTAGTTTGTTACTGAACAAGGTTTTACAATTTTGCTCTTTTTTAAAATGCAGCTTTCACTCATTAATTAAAGATATGCAAGTTCTTTCTCTCCCTTTTGATCTCACACAGCTCAACAAACAGCTTATAATTTTATCCCACAGAGTCAGTTATATAGTATATATAACAGTGGGAATGCCAGTATGTGTTGCAACTCTTATCTGTTAGTGGGTTGGATCATCCTGGTTTATATTTGTCCACATTGCTATTGTCCGTAGTACTGTTGAAGCCAGACTTCCTGTTTATTGTGTGACTTCAGTTACTTAACTTTTTGGGCCTTAATTTCCCCCAGAAATTAAGGAATAGTAATAATTCTTACCTTTTTGGGTTGTTGCCAGTTCTTAGACTACATGGCACTTAGTATTAAATAAATGTTAATCAGCTCTTATGGCTATCAAAATCAATTTTGATGCCTGAATACTTAATAAATGCTATTTGACAATGTAGTTTTGATGCAAATAGCGCATAACTCAAGCTGTTCTGATATGGCTCTTAACATGTATTACTGCTAAAAATATTTCCATAAAGCACCTGGTTATGAAGTCTCTGTAGGCCCAATGCTTCATTTCATCAAGCTGGACTAATTCAGTCTCAATGGAAATTGCATACTACCATTTTATATTAAACTTACAATTACTAGGACTTAAGTAGATTGATAATATTGTGACAACTGATAGTTATCTTGTATTATTTAAAAAAATGTCTTTTAGAAGGAACTATTCCCCCCCCCCCTTTTTTTTCTTTTTTTGGCTGGGGCTGGATTTGAACCCACTGCCTCCAGTATATATTTCCCTTTTGAGAAACAATGTCTTATGTGAGTTGAATATTAACCTGAAACTCAGATTATAAAATTTGATATTCGACCTTATTTTAATTTTTATTATGAATGCTTTTATTTTTTTTAAATTTTTAAATTTTTTTTAATTATGAATGCTTTTAAATGTTGATGATGAAGTGAAAACATATGTAAATACCTCATAGGTGACAGTGAATTGATACCTACAGTAAATAATTTAAGACATTTTAAAGCTGGGCTTGGTGGCTTACACCTGTAATCCTTGCACTCTGGGAGGCCAAGTCAGAAGGATTTCGTGAAGGAGTTTGGAGACCAGTCTGAGCAAGAGTGAGATCCTGTTTCTACTAAAAAGGTAGAAAAATTAGCCAGGTGTTTGGGCATATGCCTCTTGAAGTCCCAGCTACTCAGGAGGCAGAGTCAGAAGGATCGCTTGAGCCCAGGCATTTGAAGTTGCTGTGAGCTAGGCAGAGGCACTCTAGCCTGGGAGACAGTGTGAAGCTTTTTTTTTGAGAAGACAGAGCTCTTGTTAATCACATATAATAATGAAAGAAGCTATTTGACTCATTATAAAAATTGCGATTATATATGTAATTTAATTTCCTTTTTAAACTTGAGTACATGATAAAATTAAGTATTCAGTGTTTGTTGGCTTGGTGAGAGATTTGATAGCCCCAAATGATGTAACTGAGCCACATAATTTTGGGCATTATCAATAATTGCTCAGAAATAAGTTGAGTTTGCTAAGAAAAAGTATTATATAAAATGACTAGCACATAAATTTTCAAGTTTTCCTTTTCTAAAATTCGTAAGTTAATCCTTTAAGTGAACATAATTGTGGTTTTTATTGGAATTTCTATAGCTATAGCCTAGTGCTTAGCTGTAATCGTGGAACCTTGGCAAGCACTGCGGTAAAGAACTCATTTCTGTCGTGGGTGTCATTGAGTGGGTGTTTTTGCCTGGTGGTTGGTTGTAGCACTCCATGGCCTTTTTCAAGGACTGGTGCCTCTTATCTCCTGCTGCCTGTGATGCCTGCTGCCTTATATATATTCCAGGGCAGCTCAACAGGTCAGATACTCTTGTGGGGGTACATACTGCAATTTCATGTGTAGGCTTCTGTGTGGATTTTCCATTTTGTTAAAGGGTTTTTTGTTTGTTTGCTTTTATTGTTTTTTTTTTTTTTTTTAATTTTGCAGGAGGCAATGTGGGACTAAATGAATGTGTGTATTGAAGTCAGATGCATAAGCTTAGAGGCCTTTCCTGTATATTATTATATACTATTTTAGGGTTGGCACCTAAGTCCAAACCATGGCAGAAGCAAATTTTCTGTAGTCCATGTAGGGGTTATGCCTGTGTATGAAAACTCTGATGATGCCTTTAGATTGTTACATCTACCTTTAGGTGGCATGAAACACCAAAAACTCCACTGATAAGGATAGAAACTGGATACATTTTGCCCCAGAGCTCTGTCCATGGAAAGTTATGTTAGAGACCTATTAATTTAAAAACTGTGAATTCAGTAGTTACAAAAGAAGACTGGTAAGTGTGACTCTATGACTAGTAAAAATGGCAAAATACACCACACAAAAGATAAATTGCACAAAAATGAGTGAAATAATTAGATACACATTATAAGCAAAGAGGGTATTCGTCAATGTACAAAGAAAAACCTCAAAAATTATTAAGAATAAGGTGGATTAATTTTGTTAGAAAAATAATTGGAAGAAGCTATGAGCAAAGGAAGAAATGTAAATCGCCCCAAAATGTATTTGGTATAAAAAGATGTTCAACCAGGCCTCTGTTTAAATACAAATCAAAATAGCAATGAGATATTACTCAAAAGTTTGGTAACACCAGGTTTTGGCAAGGAGGTAGAAGATAGTTTAGGTAGGAATATAAAATATTGTAGCCATTCTATACAGCCACTGGAAAAAAAGTTTTAAGTGCTAAATTAACATATTCATAAATTACATTTCTAGGAATTAACTAACATATATTTGAAAAGGCACACCGAGGCAAATATATAGGGATGATAATTGCAGCTTTCTTTTTTTTACTTCAGTTATACAAAATTGGATTACTCATAATTTTAGGTTAATGATACTCTTCACTGATGTATTCACTGCATTTTATTTATTTCATAATATGAATATGTATGAATATTGTCTCTTCCTTCTTCTCACTGTCAAGGTAATATTATTAAGAATTTTGTTTTTATGATTTCTCTTTTTTTTGGCTGAGGCTGGGTTTGAACCAGTCACCTCCGGCATATGGGGCTGGTGCCCTGCTCCTTTGAGCCACAGGCGCTGCCCATGTTTTTATGATTTCTTGCTTATAAAAAAAATTTTCTTTTTCTTAAATATATTTTGAGTAAACAATGTAACATTTACTTCTGGTTTTTCATTAATTTTATTAAAAAGAAAGTATATGGTATCTCCTGAATAATATTTTTTATTCAAGATTGTGTTACAATAATATATCGCTTTTAAAAGTGATCCATTTTGCTCTATTTGGCTGTTGCTTATTCATTTTTATTGCTATATAATAGTCTTTTGTGTGAATATACCAAAATTTACTTATTGTCTCTCTTTTTAAGGAGTACTTGCATTGTTTCCAGTGTTAGTAAGAACAGCGCTGCTATGCACATCCTTATAGAAGTCTCTTGGTATAAAAGTATAAAATTTTCTTTAAGAGTGAATTGCTGGAAATTATAAGCTGTACAGATATTTAACTTCATAAAGTAATTTTTTTTCTAAAGTGGTCTTACCAATTTACATTCAAAGAAATAGTAGGTAAAAGATTGAGTTTAATGACATCTTTTCTGGCACTTAGTGTTGTTATTGTGCGTTTGTTTTGAATTTCTCTGAATTCTGGTAAGTTGAGCCTTTGGTCATACTTTTATTAGTCATGTCTATTTCCTATTCTGTGAAACTTATGTGTTTTCTTTTCTTTTTTCTTTTTTGCCTTTTGAATTTTTTTTCTGTTTCTTACTGATTTGTAGGAGTTATGTTCTCAGTACAGTCTTTCAACTGATATTAATGTTCATCTGATATTTTCTCCCATCTTCTAACTTGTATTTTCATATTCTTTAAGGCATTTGTTAATGAACGGATACCTTTTTTGAAGTCAAATGTATCAGTCTTTGCTTTGCTATAGAACTTCTTTCTTATCCTGAGGACAGAGAAGTATTCACATATATGGCATTTTCTTTGGAAGGCTTAAAAATTTAGTTTTGATATTTCAGTTTTTAATCACTCTGGTATGAATCTTTATGTATGACATAAGATAGGAATCCATTTTTATTTTCTTTTCAGTGTAGATTCTCAATTTCTCCAGGTTCTTTTGTGGAAGGGTCCTTCCATTTCTCCCCAGAAATACCATAACCCTTCGTCATATATGCATATAAGTCTATTTTTAGCGTTTTTATTCTTTTCCATTAGTTAATTTTCTGTATGCCAATGCCAAATGTTTAGGAAGACATCTGTATTTTTGAGTTAATAGGGCCCATAAATTTCTTTTCTTTTTTTTTTTGGGCCCATAAATTTCTTATACCATTTTTATCTGATTTTGGAATTAATACAAGCCTCATAGAATTGAGTTGAGGAATATTCACTTATTTTCTGTTCTCTGGAAGAATCTATATGTCTTGGTTTAACTGTTTCTTCAAAGTCTGATAGAAATGTAAACTTATATGAGGTTAGAATTTTCTTTGTAAAAAGTAAATTTCACAACTTCAATTTATTTAATATTAATAGGATTTTTCTTTTTCTTTTTGTCTTTTCTTTTCTTTTTTTTTTTTTTTAAAGAGACAGAGTCTCACTTTATCACCTTCAGTAAAGTGCCGTGCACACAGCTCACAGCAAGCTCCAGGTCCTGGGGTTAGGCAATTCTCCTGCCTCAGCCTCCCGAGTAGCTGGAACTACAGGCGCCTGCCACAACGCCTGACTATTTTTTTTTGTTGTTGTTGCAGTTTGCCGGGGCTGGGTTTGAACCCGCTACCCTCGGTATATGGAGCTGGTGCCCTACTCACTGAGCCACAGGCGCCGCCCATGAATAGGATTTTTCAAGCTTTTAATTTCTTCTTGAGTCACTTTTGCTATTTTTATTTTTCTAGGAATTTATCTAATTACTTCTGTTTTAAAATTTGTCTTGATATTAGTTTAGTCTTGCCCATTAAAAAATTAGAGATCTTTTAGTCTCTTTTATCTATAGGTCCCCTCATCTTTCTGTTCTATATTTTGCCTATTGAAGACCTTAGGTTATTTAACCTATGGAAGTTCCCAGTCTGGATGCTAATTGCATCCTCATGGTGTAATTTCAATATATTTCTTCTATCTATATTTCTTGGAAAATTAACAGCTAGATTCAGAGGCTTGATTCTATTCATTTGTTAAAACTTTATGTGGTGGTGTGTTCTTTCATCAAGAGTCATATGAAGTTTGGTTTTCTCTTTTTTGAGAAATTAGTGTCTGTTAGATCATTAATTTATTGGGACTGCAAAGTGGTGATATTCCAATTCTTTTTTTCCCATTTATTAATTAGAATACTTTTACAGAGGGTCATTTCTCTATTCTGAATACCTAGTGTTATACTTTATGCAGGAAAGTCAGGAAAAAGGTTTGAATTCTTAAATTCTTAATTTCTATGCTTTTATTTACCAATTCTAGAAATAATGAGCTATGTAAAGGTATGATGAGAAACAAAATATTTAGTTAGGTTCAAATAATCTTTCCACAAGATACATATTAATTACAGAGGGAAACTAGTAATTTTATAATGGGGCTGTTTGACAAACACTATGTTGACTAAATGATCAAAGATACACTAGCATCTCTAGTAATGGGACAGATGAATACTGTACGCCTCCTGATGTGACGTACTAAGAAGAAAGCACAAATAGCTGGGCGTTGTGGCAGGCACCTGTAATCCCAGCTGCTTGGGAGGCTGAGGCAAGAGAATCGCCTAAGCTCAGGAGTTGGAGGTTGCTGTGAGCTGTGATGCCACGGCCACTCTACTGAGGGCAACAAATTGAGACTCTGTCTCAAAAAAAAAAAAGAAGAAGAGAGCACAATATCATTTTTTTTGGGATTCCTGACAAACATTTATAATCTGAATATAATCATAAGGAAACATCAGACATATACACACGGACATTCTACAATGTAACTGGCGTATATGCTTAAAAGAAAAGATAAAGAAAGGCTGAGGAAGTGTTCTAGATTAAGGGGAACTAAAGAAAAGCTGTGACAACCAAGTCCCAAGTCCTGGGCCAGATTTTTTTTTTCTTTAAGGGCCATTAATGGCACAGTTGGCAGATTTTGAATGAGACCTATAGATTAGATAATAGTATTATATCAATATTAATTTCCTTATTTTGATAATTATACTGCATTTTTGAAAGAGATATCCTGTCTTGGGGAAATAGTTACATATTTAGGAGTAAGTGATCATTATATCTGCAACTTAACTCTTAAACAGTCTGAGAAAATTTTATATGTGTGATATATATAAAATATATACTAGTAAGAGAATAATTATGCAAATGCAGTACATGATGTTGGGTACATATATATTTACACTTGTTACATTCTGTTGATGAATTGATCTCTTCATTATATAAGGACCTACTTTGTCTCTTTTTTTAGTTTTTGACTTTTAAGTATATTTTATCTGATAGAAGTATAATCCTTGCTCTCTCTTAATTTCCATTTGGATGGAATATATTTCTCTATCCCTTCACTTTTAGCCTCTGTGTATCTTTGCAGATGAAGTGGGTCTTTTGTAGATAGCATATAATTGGATCTCTTAAAAGACTCCTTTCAGCCATTCTGTCTTTTGATTGGATAATCCATTTACATTCAAAGTGTTTATTGATAGACAAAGACTTACTACTGCCATTTTGTTGTTTTCTGTTTGTTTTATAGATCTTTTGTTCTTTTATCCTTCATTTGCTGTTTTCCTTTGTGATTATATGATTTTCTATAGTGACATACTTTGATTCCTTTTTTATCTTTTGCATATATATTAATGTTGCTTTGTAGTTACCATGAAGCTTACATAAGACATCTTATAACAGGTTGTTTTAAGCTATTAATAACTTAGACTACATACAAAAGCTTTATACTGTTACTCCCTCATTTTATACTTTTGATGTCACAATTCACCTTTTTATTGCATATTTCTTAAAAATTATTGTAGCCATAATTTTAGTTTTGTCTTTTAATACTCATCTTAAATATATGTGACTTCCATACCATCATTATAGTACTAAAGTATTCTGAATTTGACCGTATGCTTTTAGCAATGAGTTTCATAGTTTCATCTGTTTTTATATTACTAATTAGCATCCTTTTCTTTGACCTTTAAGAACTTTTCCCTAGTTTTTCTTTTTTTCTTTTTCTTTTTTTTTTTTTTGGAGAGGCAGAGTCTCACTTTATCACCCTTGGTAGAGTGCTGTGGAGTCACAGCTCACAGCAACCTCCAGCTCTTGAGCTTAGGCGATTCTCTTGCCTCAGCCTCCCAAGTACAGGTGCCCACCACAAAGCCCGGCTATCTTTTGCTGCAGTTTGGCCAGGGCCGGGTTTGAACCTGCCACCCTTGGTATATGGGGCCAGTGCCCTACTCATTGAGACACAGGCGCCGCCCTCCTAGTTTTTCTTTTAAGGCAAATCTGGTAGTGATGAATTCCCTAAGTTTTTTTTTTTTTTTTTGGTCTGGGAACGTCTTTATCTCTTCTTAACTTCTGAAGAACTGATTTGCCAGGTAAAGTATTCTTGGTTGGCAGCCTTTTAAACCGTTCAGTACTTTGAATATGCCATCCCACTCTTTCGTGGGTTGTAAGGTTTCTGCTGAAAGCTATGTTGTATGTGATACACTTCTTTTTCCTTGCTGCTTTCAGAGTTCTCTTCTTTGATTTTTGACAATTTGCTTATACTCTTTCTTGGTATAGTCTTGTTTGCATTCGACCTGATTGGGAGACTTCTGAGTTTCTTGTTATATCTTTTTCCAGATTTGGGGAGTTTTCTGTCATTCTTTATGTAAGCTTTTTACCCCTTTCTTTTTCCCTGCTCCTTGTGGGACACCATAATGTGGATATTGATTTACTTGATGGTGGCCCATAATACTCATAGGCTTTCTTCACTATTTTGTTTTTGTTTTTCTGCCTGATTAATTTGAAATGACCTGTCTTTGTGCTTACTTATTCGCTGTTCTACTTGATCTGGTATGTTGCGAAAGCTCTCTAGCGAGTTTTTCAGTTAAGGCATTGTCTTCTTTTGATGCAGAATTTCTGCTTTGTTCTTTTCTATGGTTTCTCTTTGTTGAACTCATTTTGTGTATTGTTTCTCCAGTTTCATTTAGTTACTTATATTTAAGACAACTATTTTAAATACTTTGTTAGGCAGTTTGTAAATCTTTTTGAGTCAGGATATCACTCTGTTGCTTGGGCTAGAATGCTGTGGTGTATTATAGCTCACTACAACCAGAACTTCTGGGCTTAAGTTGATCCTCTTTCCTCAGCCTCCTGAGTAATTGCAACTATAGACATGAGCCACTATGCTCAGCTAATGTATTTTTTTAATTTTTTTTTTTTCAGAGATGGGTTCTTGCTATGTTATTCAGGCTGGTCTTGAACTCCTGGACTAAAGCAGTCCTCCTTCCTTGGCTTCCCAAACTGTTGGAATTTATAGGCATGAGTCACGATGCCTGGCTCATATATCTCCATTTTTAGGGCTGGTGCTTTATTTTGTTTCTTTGGTGGTGTCTTGTTTCCCTGATTTTTCATGATCCTTGTGGCTACAGCAAAAGAAGACAATGCCTTAACTTAAAAACTCCATGTGCAGAGTATCTGTGCATTTGGAGAATTGGGAACTTACATTAGTTTTTGCAGAGTGGCTTCAGCAGGGAGATTCTGGGATGGCTATTTTACCTCCAGTTCCCATTTGTTAATGGTTGTACTAAATTTACATTGTCAGAGCTTTTAGCCACCATGCCGTCTCCCTTTTAATTCTCATTTAACTTATTTAATGTTCAATACTAGTTCTTATTCAAATTCTATGTAGTCATTTTATTTTCTGATGCTTGTTTTCCAGAAGATTCCTCAGGAAAGGCTCATGGGAACAATATTTTCTGAGTTTTTATACATTGTTGAAAGTTTATGCCTTTTATACTTGAAAGTCAATTTTGTTGTATATAAACTTGGTTCATATTTTCTTTTCCTAGTATCTTAAATATGCAATTCCATTTTCTTCTGGCATAAAGCTTTGCTGTTGATTAATCTGATGATAAACTGATCTTTATTCCTTTATATCTCTGTATTTTTTTTTATATCCTTGATATATCCTTATATGTTCTTTTTTTTGTTGTTGCAGTTTTTGGCCAGGCGGGGCTGGGTTTGAACTTACCACGTCTGGTATATGGGGCTAGCACCCTACTCCTTGAGCCACAGGAGCTGCCCCTTACATGTTCTTTAAAACTTTTTTTTTTTTTAGAGACAGTCTCACTTTGCCGCCCTTGGTAGAGTGCCAGGGCTTCCCAGCTCACAGCAACCTCCAGCTCCTGGGCTTAGGTGATTCTCTTGCCTTAGCCTCCCAAGTAGCTGGGACTGTAGGCACCTGCCACAACGCCTGGCAACTTTTTTGTTGCAGTTCTGCCGAGGCTGGGTTTGAACCCGTCACCCTCTGTATATGAGGCCGGCGCCCTACTCATTGAGCCATAGGTGCCACCCTAAAACTTTTTAAGAACATTTAATTGACAAAGATTGAATATATTCAAGATATACAGCATGATAGATTTGATATATATGCATACATTCTGTAATGATTACCACAATCAAATTAACATATCTGTTGCCACCCATGCTATAGGCTAGGTCTCCAGAACTTATTCATCTTGTAATTGAAAAATTTACTTTCTTGACCATCATCTTATTTCTTCCAGCCTCTGGCAACCACTGATCTGCTTCAAAGTTCAGCATTTTTTTTTCTTTTGAGGCAGAGCCTTACTCTGTCACCTAGGTTAGAGTGCTGTGGCATCATTTTAGCTTACTGCATTCTCAAACTCCTGTTCTCAAGGGATCCTCCTGCCTCAGCTTCCTGAGTGGCTGGACCTCTAAGTGCATGTCACCATGCCTGGCTAATTTTTGTTTTTCTATTTTGGTAGAGATGGGTCTCTTTCTTGTTCAGGCTGGTCTTTGAACTTCTGAGGTCAAGTGATCCTTCTGTCTCAGCCTCCCAGAGTGATAGGATTACAAGTGTGAACCATTGCATCTGGCTCACAATTTCTTTATCCATAGGTTTAATGACATGTATCTCCTGTATACATGGGAGATAGACAAATGAGTAAATTTGTAGAGTAAATCTCCCTGATAAGCTCTTTTTGCATGGGTTGCCAAAAAACTTTTTTCTTTTCTTTTTATCTTTTTATTTTGAGACAGTCTCCCCATGTCACCCTCAGTAGAATGCCATGGCGTCACAGCTCACAGCAACCTCAAATTCTTGGGCTTAAGCAATTCTTTTGCCTCAGCCTCCCAAGTAACTGGGACTACAGGTGCCCGCCACAATGCCCGGCTATTTTTTTGTTGTAGTTGTCACTGTTGTTGTAGCAGGCCTGGTTTGGACCTGCCAGCCCTGGTGTATGTGGTCAGTGTTGTAACTACTGGGCTATGGGTGCCAAGCCATCTTTTTCTTTTTCTTTTTTCTTTTGAGATAGAGTCTGTCTTTGTTGCCCACAGTAGAGTGCAGTGGTGTCATAGCTCATAGCAACTTCAAATTCTTGGATTCAAACGATTCTCTTGCCTCAGACTATCAAGTAGCTGGGATTACAGGTGCCCACCACAACACCCAGTTATTTTTAGAGACGAAGTCTTGCTCTTACTCAGGCTGGTCTTGAACCTGTGAGCTCAGGCAATCCATCGTACTCGGCCTTCTTTTCTTTTTTATTTTTTTGAGTTCAGTGATTTTATTAAAACATGTTCTGTTATTGGTTCTGAGCTAATAGTCTCAGAATATGTGATATTTTAAATATATAGTTTAAAATAATTTTTTTAATCTCATGAAAGTTTTCTTAAATTATAATTTTTAGAATTGTTTACTAGCTTTCTTTTCTTTAGGAAAACTTATGTGTAAATTACATATTCTTTGCCTGTGTTCATTATTTGTTACTGTCTTTTAAATCATTTTTTCTTTCTTTTTTTTGCTTTTTGATATTTAAAATTTTATACACTTTCATCTTTTACAGCAGTGTTCTTAATCTTTTATGAGGGATACCTTTATGCCCTAAAAAATTGAGGACTCCAAAGAGCTTTTCTTATGTGAGTTATAGTCAAAAACACCTATCTTGTTAGAAGTTAAAACACAAATTTTATAAATATTAATACGCTTAAAAATAACAATAATGAACTAATTAGGTGTTAATATAAATAAGATTTTTATTTAAAATAATGTTTTCCAAAGCAACAAAAAATAGATTGGTACTGTTTTGCATTTTGACAAATCTCTTTAATATCTGGCTTAATAGAAGACAGCTGGATTGTTGTGTCTGCTTTTGAATTCAATCTGTGAATATGTTTTGGTTCAACATATGAAAAAAAATCCAGGCTTACAAAGATATGTATTTGGAAAAGGAGGAATTTCAGTAGTCTTTTCAAATAATTGTGGGTGTTTTATTTGATTTATCATCTGAATTTAACAAGTGACAGTTTCTTAATTATTAGTTACAATGTGGAATCTAAAATCATGGCAATGAAATTTTTGTATTCTATTACATTAAACTCCACTTGTCTTGGTACTTTGGCTCTTTTTCTCATTCAGAGTATATTTTTAAACTTCATATATTGGTTATTTGTAAAATATGGTTTATTATGTTTGCAAATATTCCCATTGCTCCTACATTTCAATATTTAATATTAAAGTGTCACATTCATCAGTATCACCATTGATCTAATCGGAACAGTCTTTTGAGAATTAAGAAGCTGACAACTCAGAACCAAGAGATGAACCCAACTACTTACCACTATTTGATCTTCGATAAGCCAATTAAAAACATTCATTGGGGAAAAAGACTCCCTATTTAACAAACGGTGCTGGGAAACCTAGCTGGCGACCTGTAGAAGACTGAAATTGAACCCACACCTTTCACCACTAACGAAAATAGACTCACACTGGATTAAAGATTTAAACTTAAGATATGAAACTATAAAACTACTAGAAGAAAGTGCAGGGAACACTCTTGAAAGCATTGGCCTGGGTGAATACTTTATGAGGAGGACCCCAAAAGCAATGGAAGCAGTATCAAAAATACACTCCTGGGATCTGATGAAACTAAAGAGCTTCTGCATGGCCAAGACTTGAAATGTTTTGCCTTGTCAGGACAAAACAGGTATCTTATATTTCAAAATGTATGCACTTTTGACTTTTCCCACCTTTCTCATTGTTACATCTTTTGTTTTTACCCTGAGAGCATATGGAGAGGGGAATGTACCTTTCCTAACACTCCCACCTCAAAGCCTTCCTTTACTAAACTTGCCTATAAAAACACACTTTAAAATAGCAATATAACGAACAAATAGTTATATATATATATATACATATATATATATGTATATATATATATAGTATTAGCATGAGTCTGAAAAAAAATCCTCAGACTATAATTAAAGACTTTGCATCATCACTTAGAAAGTCATTAGAGTCAGAAGCAGGTTAGATTACACAGAGGAAATTTAACATAAGAACAGAATTGGACAAAGACCAGAAAGCTGGAAGAAAACCAATGTTTAAATGGTCATAAAAAGACTAAGAAGGAAGAATTACTTTAGTTTTATTGCCTTAGCTCTCAGAACTTCTCAAAGTGTTTAGGGAATATAAGATACAGGACCTAGCAAGTCACAATGTCCATTTCCACCAAAATCATTCAGCTAATGTAAGCAAATGACAACCATGTCATAAAAAATGGCTTCTTAGGCTCATTGTGATTCCCCAGATTTTTGAAATTTCATGAATACTAAGCACTGTCACATTTCACAGAAATCAAATTAGAGAACCATTTCAAGAAATATATGTTGTATCCTAGTTCACATCAAGGTAGGTGACTTATGCCAATCCCTCCTGAATGACCAGAAATTGTAGAGGTGGGGATGATGAGGCAGAGTGCTGCAAGAGTCATTAATAATTTCCTTTCACAGACAAGACAGGTTCTCCAAGTGGAAGTAAGGAGTTGGCTAATGATGGAGAGCCTTCAATGCACTCATTTGTCTAGGAAGGGGAGGTGGAAAGAAACTAACACAAGAGAAAACAGTTGACAAGTTCCATGAAATTCAAGTAACTTTTCTTTTTTTTTTGTAGATCTCAATAAGAGCTTAACAACATTTATTTTGTTAAATTTCAGATTAATTTAAGGGTACAAATGTTTAGGTTACATTGTTTATATTTCTAAGGTAAATTTTAAGTTGTACTTGAGCCCTTCACCCAGGGGGCATGCCTCATATTGTGCACATTAGGTGAGATCCCACCAATTGGGCTGCCTCGTTCCCCGTCTCGTCTCTTTTCTTTCTCCTCCCCCTCATTAGACTATACTTGTGTTTTTTTTCTTTTGTGTGGGCATGTAGTTATTTACATATTGGTTTCTTATTAGTATTGAGTACATTGGGTACTTTTTTTTCTATCCTTGTTATACTTTACTGAGAAGAATGTGTTTCAACTCCATCCAGGTAAACACAGAAGTTATACAGTCTCCATTTTTTCTTTTTTCTTTTTTTTCCTTTTTTTTTTTGGTCAGGGCTGGGTTTGAACCTGCCACCCTCGGTATATGGGGCCGGCGCCCTACTCCGTGCGCCACAGGTGCCACCCCTCCATTTTTTTCTTATGGCTGAATAATACTACATGGTATAATATGTCACAGTTTGTTAATCTATTCATGGGTTGATGGGCACTTGGGTTGCTTCCATGTGCTGGCAATTGGGAACTGAACTGCAATAAACTCTCTAGTATAAATGTTCTTTTAGGAAAATTATTTTTGTTCTTCTGGGTAGATACAAGTAGTGAGATTGCAGGATCAATTGGAAGGTCAATGTTTAGTTCTTTGAGAATTCCCTATGCTTCCTTCCATAGAGGTTGTAGTAGTTTGCAATCTCACCAGCACTGCAAAATTGTTACCTTCTCTCCACATCCACCCCAGCATCTGCAGATTAGGGATTTTGTTTTGTGGACTAATCTCACTGGAGTTAGGTGATACCTCAGAGTGGTTTTGATCTTCATTTCTCTGATGATTAGGAATGATGAGCCTTTTGTCATGTGTTTGTTGGCCATTTGTCTGTTATCTTCACAGAAGCTTCTGTTCAAGTCTCTTGTCCAGAAGGAAATGGGGTTGTTTGCTCTTTTCATATTGATTAAATTGAGTTCTCTGTAGATTCTATTTATCAGTCCTTTGCCTAATTCATAGCATGCAAGTATCTTCTCCAATTCTGAAGGCTGTGCATGTGCTTGGGTTGTGGTACTCTGAGCTGTGCAGAAGCTTTGTAGCTTTATTTATTTTTGGTGTTGCTACTATTGCCAAGGGGCTCTTCATCATAAACTATTTTCTCAGGCTAATTTTATCAAGCATTCTCCCCACACTATCCTCTAGAAATTGTATTGTTTTATGTCTTAAATTTAAATCTTGTATCCAGCAAGAGTCAATTTTGGTCAATAGTGAGAGAAGTAGGTCCAATTTCAGTCTTCTCCATGTGGCTAACCAGTTCTCCCAGCACGATTTATTAAATAGGGATTCTTTTCCCCAATGCATGCTTTTGTTTGGCTTATCAAAGATCAGCTGGAGATATGTGGCTGGGTTCATCTCTAGGTTCTGTATTCTATTCCATAGATCTATATTTCTATTTTGTGTCAGTACCATGCTGTTTTGATCACTGTAGCCTTGTAGTAAGCCTCAAGTCTGGTAATATGATGCCTCCAGATTTATTTTTGTTTCTTAAAATTGTACTGACTATACAATTATTTTGTATTAGCCATACTATTATTTTCTGGTTCGATATGAAATGAAGTACTATTTTTTTCAAGTTCTTTAAAGTATGACATTGGTGCTTTGATGGGGATTGCATTAAATCTATAGATTGCTTTGAGTAGTATGGGCATTTTAACAATGTTGATTCTTCCCAGCCAAGAGCATGGTATGTTCTCCCATTTGTTAATGTCTTCTGCCATTTCTTTTCTCAAGGTTTCATAGTTCTATTTATAGAGATCTTTTACATTCTTTGTTAGAAATATTCACAAGTATTTTATTTTCTTTGGAGCTACTGTGAAGGGTATTGTGTCTTTAATTTGTTTTTCAGTTTGACTTTTATTGGCATATATAAGGCTATTGATTTGTGGACCTTGATTTTGTATCCCAAGATGTTACTGTATTCCTTGATCACTTCTAGGAGCTCTGTATTTGAGTCCCTGGGGTTTTCCAGGTATAAAATCATGTCATCCACAAAGAGCGAGAGTTTGACCGCCTCTGTCCCCATTTGAATTCTCTTGATCTCCTTCTTTTGCCTGATTGCAATGGCTAGAATATCCAGCATTCTGTTGAATAGTAGTTGTGATAATCCTTGTTTGCTTCTAGTACTAAGTGGAAATGTTTTCAGTTTTACTCTTTTCTATATGACATTGGCTGTGGGTTTCTTGTGGATGGCCTCTATCAGTTTGAGAAATATCTCATCTATGCATATTTTCTTAAGCGTTCATATCAAAAAAGGATGCTGGATTTTGTCAAATGCCTTTTCTGCATCAATTGGATAATATGGTCTTCATTTTTATTTTACTTATGTGGCAAATTACACTTATCGATTTACATAAGTTGATCCAACCTTGCATCCCTCGGATAAAACCCACTTGATTATGATGTATAATTTGTTTAATGTATAGCTATATCTTTTTTTCTAGCATCTTATCAAATATTTTTGCACCAATATTCATTAATGATATTGGCCCATAATTTTCCTATTTTGTTAGTTCCTTTCCTGGTTTTGTAATCAGAGTGATTTTGCTTTGTGAAAAGTGTTAGGGAGGACTTCTTCTTTCTCTATATTTTGGAATAGATTATGCAACATAAGTACCACTTCTTCTTTGAAGGTTTTTGTAGAATTCTGGTATGAAACAAGCTGGTCCAGGGCCTTTATTTTTTGGAAGATTTTATATTATTGATGCAATTTCAGTGCTTGATATGGGTCTACTCAAAATTTCAAATTCTTTCTGGGTGAGTTTAGGAAGGTGTCATGTTTCAAGGTTTTGTTCCATTTTCTTGACATTTTCAAATATCTGGGCATAGAGGTTTTTGTAGTAATTGTTGAGGACCTTTTATATTTCTGTGGTATCAATTGTTATTTCCCCTTTTTCATTTTTGATAAAGATTATTAGAGGCCTCACTTTTCTGATTCTTGTTAGTCTGCCTGAGGGTTGATGAATTTTATTCATCTTTTCAAAGAACCAACTTTTTGTTTCACTGATCTGAATTATTTTTGTGTTCTCTATTTTATTTAATTCTGATCTCATTTTTGTTACTTCTTCTCTTCTGCTAGGTTTGGGGTGCATTGTCCTTCCTTTCCAGTTGCTTAAGGAGGTCCATTAGGTTGTTGACTTGCTCTCTTTCTGTTTTCTGAAAACATCTAATGTTATAAATTTCCCTCTTATTTCTGCAGTAGCAGTATCCCACAGATTTTAATAGCTTGTGGCTTTGTCATTATTTTGTTTGAGAAATCTAATTATTTCCTTATTAATCTCATCCTCAACCCAGCTGTTGTTCGGCATAAGGTTATTCAGTTTCCATGATTTTATGTGGGTTTAAAGACTTATGGTGGTATTGAGTTCAACTTTTATTCCATAATTATCTGAGGATATACAAGGTGTAAATTCTATTCCTTTAAATTTGTTGAGGTTAAATTTGTGTCATAATATATGATCAAATTTGGAGGATGATCCATGGACTAATGAAAATAATGTATACTCAGTTTTATCAGGATGAAACATACTGTACACTTAACATCTGTTAAGTTCTTTGTTCTGAGCTCGTGTTTAAGTCCATAACTTCTTTGTTTAGTTTCTGCTTGGAGGATCTGTCCAGTTCTGTCAGAGGGGTGTTGAAGTCTCCAACTATTATGGAGCTGGAAAATATCATATTGTTCTGATCATTTAGGGTTCATTTTAGGTCTAGGGACATTTAAGTTGGGTGCATAAATGTTAACAATTTAAATTTATGTTGTATGCTTCCTTTGACCAGTATCTAGCATACATCCTTGTCTTTCCTTATTTTTATTAGTTTAAATTCAATTGTATCTGCAAATAAGATTGCAACACAAGCTTTTTTCTGATTTCCATTTACCTGGAATATTGTTTTCTATTTCTTCATCTTGGGTCATGTTTTATTCTTAGAGATTAGAATAATCTAATCTGTGTTTATAAAATAATGTGCGTTTCTTGGAGATAAAAATTATTGGGTTTAAGCTTTTGTATCCAGTCATCCAGCCTGTGTGCCTCCTTAGTGGGGAATTCAGCCATTCACATTTATTGAGAGAATTGATAGATATGGTGGAGTTTTGTATGTCTTATTTTGTGGAGGTCCATTGCTTAGTTTTATCCATTGGGCCATGGTGGAAACTGTTTTGTTCTTTAATTTCTGGGCACGTTTACTTTGGTGATGGACCATCATGCTAATCAGTATGAAGAATGGGTCTGAGTACTTCCTGTAGAGCTCATCTAGTTGTGGCAAATTTCCTCAATATTCATATGTCAGTAAAATATTTGATTTTTCCATCACAAATGAAACTTAGTTTAGCAGGATTCAGGATTTGGGGCTGAAAATTGTTTTGTTTGAAAAGGTTAAAGACCAATGACCACCCTCTTCTGGCTTGAAATTTTCACCTGAAAAGTCTGTAGTTATCCTGATAATGTTCCCTTTGTAGGTAAGACTTTTTCTTATTTCTGTCTGCTTGCAAGATTTTCCCTTTCATAGTGACTTTGGCAAAGTTAATTACAATGTGTCTAGGAGATGCTTTGTTTGGATTAAGTCATGCTGGAGTTCTGAAACTATCTACTATCTTAATTATTGTGTCTCTTGCTATGCTTGGGAAATTTTCTACCATGATGTCCTGAAGTTGAGCTTCAGTGCTTTTAGGACCATCCTCTTCTCTTCAGGGTTCCCTATAATTCAAATTGTCAATCTTTTGGAATAATTCCATAACTCTCAGGAAATATTCTGTTTTTGTTCTGTGTGTGTGTGTGTTTTTTAACTGCCTCTTTGAATGATTGGATTAGTTCAAGTCTTGTTTCAATTTCTGAAATTCTTTCTTCTCCATGTTTTATTCCAGGAATCCTCAAACTATGGCTCGTGGGCCACATGCTTCAGTGTGAATTGTATTTGTTCCCGTTTTGTTTTTTACTTCAAAATAAGATATGTGTAGTGTGCATAGGAATTTGTTCATAGTTTTTTTTAAAAAAAACTATAGTCCAGCCCTCCAACAGTCTGAGGGACAGTGAATTGGCCCCCTGTTTAAAAAGTTTGAGGGCATCTGTTCTAATCTACTCTTAGAGTTCTCTTCTGTGCTTTAAAGCTTCTTAAATGCTTCTTTCAATTACTTAATTTCTGCTATATATTTCCTAATTATATCCAGATTGTTGGCTACTTTGTCTTTAATTTTACTAGTTTCTTGAGACAACTTTTGGCCTTTTTCTTTTTTTCTATTTCCATCTTCTCACTTTCATTCATCTTATTTACCATCAATATTCTGAATTCTATTTCTGACATTTCAGCAATTTCTCTATGGATGGTGTTTTCTGTTCTATCTCCCTTGTAATCTTTTGGGGGAGTTGATCTGCTCTGATTTTTCATGTTGCCAGAATTCTTCTGATGGCTTCTCCCCAAGAGTATTTTCAGCTTTTTAGAAATATATACTAATTATAGTTTTTTAGCTGAAATGTTAGGCTATTAGCTGACTAGTTATTGAGGAATAATCTAATTGAGGACCTTTAGGGGGCACCCCATATACCTATTTGGCAACTAAAACTGATGATGAGACCAGATCTGGAAGCCTAGGAAATGGAGCTTACTACCCCTTCACCAATGCACTGAAACTTATGCTTATGGCCCTTTCCTCACCACTTCAGGAAGCTCCCTTTTGGGGATATAGCATGAAAGTCTCTGAAGGCTGGCCTTGCTTAGGTAGCACAAACTGATTCTGTCCAGCGTCAGCCTGTCTTCCACTCAGTTTAAAGGAGTTGCTATATTTTTCTGGAGTCCCTGCTGTAAAAACAGAACAGCTGTGGCCTCTGCCAGCAACAATATAGGAGCAGAATTTGCAGATAGAACCACTGTTTCCACCTCTCGTGGGGCAACACTCCCTCTTGTGAAAATAAATTTAAATTATCTGTAAATCAGCAGCCTCCAACCAATGGCCACTGGAGGAGGGGAATCCACCAACAGTTCTGACCAAGATTACCAATCCTGCTCTGGCTGCACAAATGCCCTTGGACAAACAAGTTCAGTGAAGCCTCAGTCTCTGCCTCATGTACTCCCCCCAGCCTCAAGTCCTGGCTGCAGACTGTGTAACATGCAGCCAGGCTGAGGAGGGGATCTGTTTCCTGGACCTTCCCAGGGTGGGTCACCTCAAGTTAGGCCTATCTCTCTCCAAGTTGTCAGGAGGGAAGCTGGGAATCACTGGACATAGACACCAGGCAGGGCCTCTCCAATGGGCAGGGGAAAGGTCCCACCTAGCAGGAGGGAGAGCCAGGAGAAACCAGGCCATCAAGAACACTATAATTCCCTAATTGTTACATGAAGTGTATTTGCCTCCCAAAATAAACTCTAAATTCCACAGATTGAGGCAATGTTCCGAGAAAACTTAGCAGTGAATTTGACACACAGTAAGTACTTAACAAATGGTTTCTTTTTCTGCCCCACTGAGAACTAGGTGTTGTACTTTTTTTTCCTGCTTCCTCATGTACCAAACAAAAAGCTGAGCAACTATAAGAGTTTAATAAAGAACTGATTGAAACAGTGCTGGGGGTAGGGGGAAAGCTTTTTTTTTTTTTTTTTTTTTGCATTAGTGAAGAAATTAAAAATTCTTGGTTGGCAATTTGCCAATGTTGATCCATTTTCAATACTGTGGTAGCCTTAAGAAACTCTCTTTCTCAGAGGCACTGAATCATAGGAGTGATGTTAGAGTACTGGATTTAATAATAGCTTAGGCCCCTGGGACTGTGCCTTATGAAGACAAATAGTAGACATAATAATAAAGTTAAAATATTTCAACTGTTTCAAATTTAGAAAGTCACTATCTTCTTTTTATAAATGATAATGGCTTGTAAACAGTTCAGTCTTTTTAGCTATGTAAATGGATAATACATTTTAAAGGCTTTTTTAATTAAAACAATTGGAGGATTCAAATATAAACTGAATCTGCAGCATTTTTGCTTTGTTCAAAAATGCAGGACTTAGGGGTGGCACCTGTGGCTCAGTGAGTAGGGTGCCAGCCCCATATACCAAGGGTGGTGGGTTCAAACCCTGCCCCGGCCAAACTGCACAACAACAACAAAAGAAAATATCCAGGTATTGTGTCAGGTGCCTGTAATCTCAGCTACTTCGAGGCTGAAGCAAGAAAATCGCCTAAGCCCAAGAACTGGAGGTTGCTATGAGCTGTGACACTACAGCACAACACTCTACCAAGGGCAACAAAGTGAGACTCTGTCTCTAAAAAAAAAAATGGCAGGCCTTAAAATGAAACGTGACTCACTGCAGTATTTCAAAGTAACTACCTGAGAGGTGTATTACCTTCACCTGGCATGAAGAGTCACACATCCTGGCATTCATTACTCCTCAGCAGATACCACATGTTTATAATACAACTACCAAAAGAAAAATGGACAACATTTGGAGAAATTGCATTGTTTCATTATTATTTCAAAGAGACTGAAGGTTGTTAAGCTATGCTGTTATTTTAAGTAGCTGTAAGTAATTTCTAAAATAAAAATGTATCTAGAAGCTAACAAGCTATACAGAAGTGGTCCTTGACTCAAACTCTCATTCCTGCCTATCAGGCCTCCAAATCGTTTCTAATGCAGATGGATGGAAGAGATAACAAATGAGAGCTATCTAGAACACCAAATTTTATTTTGACTATTTTTAAAGAAGGACTTCCGAATGACCTTTCTATTTTCCTATTCGTAGAAAACAAGTGATAATAAGCAAAGAATAATGGGTTGTTTGATGTTATGTGTGCATATGTACATCTGTGGGTATTTGTATATAAGATAAAAGCATGAAAAAGGAATATTCTTCATTGAGGAGTAATTTGTAAGGAATGTGATAGTGATCTCTCTTCTGAAAGTCTTGGTATTGATAAAAATTATCAATTGGTTCCATCCATTTCAGAAAGATTTCTGTAACAACAAAAATGTATATTAATACTAGATTTTATGGAGAAAGAAAAAACAAAGAGAATCAGTTGTGAAAAACCCAATGGCACAAAACACATGCTTTTAAGTAAGTATTAACATGAAAATTGAAAAGACTAAACTACACTTAAATTATCTGCCAGTTAACAATATAAATCTGATGTTAACTGCTAATACTTTCTCACTAACACAACAGCTTCTCTGTGGTGAAGAGAGATTGGACTTTTATCTGTCTTGGTTCTTGGCCAACTTTCCCTTTTATTGTTCTCATTTTGTCTCCTCATCTTTGTCCAATTTTAGATCCACAGCTTTTCTCTAGTCCATTCTAAGTCACTTTGGATATTTTATCTAAGTTTACTAAAGTTAATACATCAAAGGCATAAATCAGTGACTCCCCAAGACTACACTGGACTTACTACATTAAAATTTCAAGGGATAACTTTTTAAAAAAACATATCTATGAGTCCCATGACCACATGCTTAGATTCAATAGGTCAGAAATAGGTTCTAGGAATAAGCATTTTAAAATAGCCTCCCAAGTGACATGGATGAGCACATACACACAACAATCACTGTATGTGTCTGCAGAGATATGGCTAGTGTCAATATTTAAAAATAAAAAAAGTAAATAAAGTAGTAAGTAAAAAGCAAGCATATAATTTGGTTTCAATTTCAGACATCTCAAGTATCTTAGGATAATTGATTTGGATGGCAATGCTACATACACTCTTGATTATCTTAAGGAAAAGAGAAAAAGGAATTTCTAGAAAACATCCAAGAACATCTCATGACAGAAGGGTGCAGGAAGTACACCCAGACTACACATGGCACCATGTAAGCACCTGAAGCATTGTTTGAGTCAAAGTCAGATTCTTTTTGTTGTTGTTCATCTCTTTCTCATTCTGGGACCACTTGGTTTCTAATCCCAAGTATCCTACACCTCACTGACAGTCTCCCCTATTTCTATTCATACGGCACCAAATACTTCCTCAATTCAAGAACATGGAAAGACTAGAAATACTGTACTCAACTCTCAAAAACCTGTTGACAAACAGAGATTATACCACCTTTTATTCACTGAGACCAGAGATGTGTGGAACAAAAGTGCATTCAGTCAAGCTGTCTGACTATATTCTCTAAGTAAGGAATACCATCAATTCTATTTTAGAAAGGAAATAGGATCAAGGATGGAATGAGTGACAGAGGGAGTTACTGGCATCACATAAATATTGAGAACTATTTCCGCATCCCATGTTTTTTCCTTGTTCAAAGTTCCCAGGTCTTTGATATAAATTGGCAGAAAATGGAATGTCTCGTTTGGCAAGTAGAAATTAAAACTTAGTACCTCGATAGCTAGATGTAGAAAGATACTAACATTGTCAACAAGATATAGTTAGACATACTAAAGCTGCAATTAAAATTACGCTACTTTTAGCTGATATTTCTGTGATATTTCTGCCCTGGCTTTCAAGGCAGATACAACATTTTTAAAGTCCTGCTACAATGAATATCTCAGGGATATTGAAGCAGAAATGTACATATGTAAATAGAGTACATGGTGCTATGTTCTAAGGATGCAAGGTGAGATAATGTTTCACTACGTATGTTACTTTCTTCACTTTTCTTCTGCATTGTTCTAAAAAGCAGTAATAAATTAGTGTTAGTAGTGCTTATGGACTAATATCTTGACTGGCGAAATTCCACATTTATTTCTTTAAATTTATCTCCCTTCTCTTTTCATTTAAATTTCTTTTGTACCTTTAACTAGCAGTTATTTCACGGAAGAAGAAAAGATTTTGTTTGCATACTTCTCCAGTCTCCTTTAGCGGCGGGCCAGTCCTGGGCAGCCAATCAGACATTCCATTTAGTCAAAATTGACAGTGATTAATAGAAGTCTTGGAGTCTACTTCCTGGTTATCTCCATCAGAAAACAGAGAAATTCATTGGGAATTATAGACTCTGTTGTAGTCTGTTTTAGTATTCTTTCTTATTTCAATGTATCCATTGCCTGTAAGTGCTTGAGGGAAAGGTTGGGTTTGGTTATTAATCATATTGATTAAACTTTAAAAATATGTACAAACTGTATATTTTAAATGTCTTTGTTCATTTAAAATACATTGCTTTCTTAATATGTAAGGGACAATACTGTCTTGGTAACATTATACACACACACATACATGCAGGTGATTGTAAAACATTATAAATATGATTATACCTAAAATGAATGCCAATATATGGAAAAGCTTAGAAAAGTAAGATGTTTCTCTGTGGCATAGAGCATTCTCAGTACACACAATGCCCTCATTAATCAGAAGGTTTTATTAAGCTAATATTTCAGAATGAGAGCTCGAACACAGCAAGTCTAGATCTAAATATGCAAAGTAAACTGGAGAAGTAGAACTTAATTACATGGAATTTGCCCAACAGAATTTAGATAATTCAGGCTGAAATGTCTTCTTAATCTGCAGTACCTAGATAACAGCTTTTACCCCTTCTTGACTTTATAGTATCACAGAGAAGAGCCCAACAAGGTGATAGAAAGTATCTTCACTCATCTACTATTCCTGTGTTTAAAAATCCTGAGAAATAAACCGTCAGTCCCCTGGGCTGGGTTGTCTTTTTCTGGTCAAACTTGTTAGGTGTTCTGAGTTTTGTGGACTGACCATCCCTAATTATAAACAAAAAGAAACATAAAAGACACCCCAATAAATATAACTTGTACTAGACAGAAAAAATACTCTGTGCAAGTGACCATAGTAATGCAATTTGTCAAGTTAAAGAAAACTGGATCCACAATACTGTGTTAGCTATCCTGCACTTGATACTTTAAAAATATATGAAATATGCAATATTCCTTCTCAACAGTTGTCATATAAGTAAGAGAAGTATATGTTTTAGGAAATAGACCTTTTATGTATTCAAAGGAGGAAAGTTACAATACATTTTCTCATAGGCTATGAATAATCACCAAATATGTGTGTATATACATTTTATGTGTGCTTTATATATATTGTATGTGTGTATATATAACATTGTGCTGCTCAATATCACTTTCTACAGACTAGGCTGTTATTTACTGTCAACGCTGATGTTCTGAAAGTGAAATGGTTGGATTTTTTTCCCGAAGGGTAAGAATCTCTTAAGCTCACTGTTGAAAGCACAGTGAAACATGCTGACGAAAAGTTCCAAAGTTAATGCTACTTTCCTGAGTATTCGTTATGTCCTTCCAGTCCGGGGCCTTTTCTCCTTTGCATGTTCTGTTTCCTTCTCTAGGCCGAGGTAGGATCTGCTTTCCATCTATTTTAGGAGTTTGATTTCAGCACGTTTTGTTAGACTGGGTAGGTCAGCAGGTGTGCACTAACACATTACCCAGGTGGCCACTTATCGCGGGGTGATTGAGCATGGAGGAAATCAGCAACCTTCTCAGTGCAGAGGGCGGGCTGGCTGCTCCAGCAGGTGAATGTGATTAGCAACTGACTTTGGGTAGAGATTCCCCTGTATTCCCAACAGATGTCCCCTTAATTGAAAGCTTGTTGTGACGCTGTTGATTCTGAGAGGCCCCAGATTCCCTTTAATGTCTGGCTTGTTAAGAATCCACCTCTTATCTTCAAGAAGAGAAACTGACTTAACAACTATGCATGTGTGCTGGAAGAGCGGGCATGCCCGGGGACACACACACACACACACACACACACACACACACACACACGCACAAAATCAAACTGTAACGTAAGACTGCAGATCTGTTTCTGCCTTGCCATGATCTCTAGCAATAAAACTTCAGGTCTGAATTGTGCCATTTAACCTCGTGTTCCACTGAAATATGCTATGCAGTAAAGCAGGGCAACACGTTTCTAGGTGCATCCTTCTGAATGGGATAGATTACTAGGATTATTCGTTTATTATACCCTGTTGTAGTGAGAAAAATTAGGGGGCATATTATAAAAATACAGAGAGGACAATGAATTTTTTTTCATATTAACTAAGAAAATTAGAGCAACAAAAAAAAATAAAGATTAAGTACAATAGAAACAAACCAGAAGTGAGATAGTCCCACATTACCCTGCCCTGAGGTTTGTGTTTCCGATCGTAAGAGGTAGATCAGAGCTTAGCCCTTGGATTCCCAATGCCTATACAATGGGAATTGTAAATAAAATAACTTGTAAAAGCACAAGTCTATTTCTCATGCAGAGAAAAGAGAGGCATTTATCCCATGAGGCCGCATCTAGGGAACATAATTATATGCAGAATTTGCCTGAACCCTATGGTTTATGTATGCAGTTTGCTTTGGATATTTGATATCACAGGAGGTTTTATGAGAAAGGTTTAATCATGTAGTACACGCATTAATATATGTAAATATTTATTGTTATTCATTACACTTAATAGATTATGTTTTATAGCTCATGGTTTCCACTTTTTTAAAAACGTGAACTCATGAGTTGTGAATGGTTTTCTAGAGGGAGTCAGGCCCTCAAGGATGTATTCACTCAACACATATTTATTGAGCACTCTGTGAGCTAACGTGCTACTGTTTAATTGCATTAAGCAGCTGATTTCACTGGGTTTACTAAGGAAGGATAATTTTACAAACATGTCACTGAGAATTTTGCAAGCTACAACCCTATTTCTCTGTTCTCTTTCACTGCGAACCTTTCTAGCTCTCCCTACACGCCGCCCCCAGCCCATCATTGTTCATTCACTCTGCCACCCACCTGGCAGCCGCACACAGCACCTCCGAGCCCTGGGCACCCCACTGTCGCCGCAGGCTTCATCACCCAGCATGCTCCACGCTTGCCCACGAATTTCTGACCATGACTTTCAGACTTGTTTGCAGAGTCCTTCTGATTTGGTTATTAAAAGTCCTAAGTCTCTAAAGACTGATTTGGGAACTTCTTTCTCTCTCTCTGCTCTACACGACCCTCTTCCGAGTTCTCTCTCTACTATGCGGATGGGTTCCTTTAATATACACATGTTCATGGATTCTCACGTTATTCCTTCTAAACCAGAGTTCTCTCGTGCATCCCATATTTATCCACTGATATTTCTGCTTAGATGTTACTAAGTCACATCGAACTCAGAAAGTCCAGGATAAATTTTATGATCTTTGATCTAAAACGTGGTGCTCTTTTCCCTTCCCATATTCAACGAATGCAACCACCAGCCACTGAAATCAAACCAGAAACAGAGGGATCTTCCCAAACAGCTTCTTCTCCCTCACACCCGTGTCCAGTGTGATGACTAATTACGTGTGTTTACTTGATTGGGCCACGAAATATTTGGACAAACATTATTTTACATGAATCAGAGTGGTGTTTTTGGATGATACTAACATTTGAACTGGCAAATTGTCCTCTCTAGTGGGGCTATGTTTCATCTAATCAGTTGAAGGCCTACATAGAACAGAAGGCTGACTTTCCTGTAATTAAGAGAGAATTTATTTCTACCTCACTGCCTTGATCTGGGACTTTCATTTTTTCCTGACTTCAGGCTGAAATGAAACATCAACTCTTCCCTTGTCTGAAGCCTGCTGCCATGCCAACGGGAACTGTACCATGGTCTCTCCTGGGTTTCCAGCTTACCCATTGTACATCTTGGGATCTTGGGAGGAGACATAGATGTACTTGTGTATATATACACGTATAAGCCCACACACATACACACGCAGCCTATTAGCTTTGATTCTCTGGAGAACCCCCACTAATACTAACCCCACGCATCTCCAATCCTATTGATCCTACTTCCTACAAATCCCTCTTGTCATGAATCACCTCATGTTAAATCAATTGTCACCACCATCTTATACTACTGTTCTAGCATTTTGGACCCTCATTGACACTGGATACGTAGCTCATTAGAATGGATTTTTCAAAATACTTACCTGATTATGATAACTCCTGATCACCTAATTTCTTTTCCCCACCATAAAATCTTCAAAGGCTTTCAACTGTTTCTACGATAAAGATTAAAATCCTGAATATGATGCATAAGGTTCTGCATAGTTTTCTGTACATATTTCTCCAGCCTACTTTCACCTTCCTGTCTCCCTTGGTTTGCTAGCACTGGTCACCTGGATGCTGTATAGTTCCTTGAACTCAGGTCCTCAGACAGGGATCTGACTCTCGCTTCAGGATTCAGTTCCTTCTGTCGTTGATATGTTCTCCCTGTGATGTAGTCAGGGTAATTTGGTTGACAGAGACTTCCAAAGTATGAGCAATAAAGAAGTATATTATCTATAGAGAGTCTAAAAACAATGATAAATCCACCAATGTTAGCCTGATTTTATCAGGACCTTGCATTACCAATTCTAAACAATGTCTTTTCTGAATAAGTTTTTTGATCTAAGTTCTAAACAATTGATATGATTACTAGAGGGTTTTAATAGTTATGTACACTTCAAATTCATATATTTTAAGATTGTGCTTTCATAAGCATTATGTTCTATTTGGCCGATCACGTGATAGTTAAAGCTTGCTTCAGGTACTGGTTTGTTTCAAGCTCTAGAATACTATACATTTATGAGCTTAAAAAGCTAACTTATAAATACACAACAATAGTTTAGTAATTGCAAGTAAAAGAAATAATTAGAGTTTCTTCAGTTCTGCAATCCTTTGTGATCATCTGGGGGGTTTAGTTCTTTTTATTTTTACCCCAAGTGGTATCATAGCTCACAGCAACCACAAACTTCTGGGCTCACGAAATCCCCTTGCTTCAGGCTCCCCCAGTAGCTGGGACTACAGGTGCTTGTCACAACACCCGGCTCGTTTTCCTGTTTTTGGTACAGACGGGGTCTTGCTCTTGCTTAGGCTGGTTTTTAACTCCTGAGCTCAAATAACCCATCTGCCTTGGCCTCCCGGAGTGTTTGGATTATAGGAATAAGCCACTGCACCCAGACTGAAGTTTTTATTCCTATTTAAAAGTTCAAATGGAAAAACAGAGCACTAATGGCAAAGTGTAACTTTTTCTTTTTTTTTTTGGTAAGAACAAATTTTAGTTTACACAAAATATATTGCTTAATTTAAGTAATATCTTCAAAATTAAAATATATTCTGTCTTATTTATTTTAAAATTAAAGAATAACTAAAATAGCAATTGTTAATAGTTATTACATCAATATTATTAAAAACAATTTGATCATATTTTCCATATGTTAGAAAATAAAACAGGTGTTAAAACATAATCCACTCCAAATGTCAACTCCCTAGGTATGCCGTTGCATGAATCAGGCTTTTATTCTCCAGAGCATTTACTTCCTGTTTTAGTTCATATTCGTTAATCTGATTATATAATTAATATCCCAGTCCCTGACCAAACTGATCTCTCTTCAAGAATAATAGCTCCATATATTTTTTTATTCACCATTGCACTAACAGAGCCTAGTGCAATGATTAATATGAAATAAGTGCTTAATAAATGTCTGTCGAATGAATAAGTAAATGAATAGGTAATACTTAGAAGGGCCAAGATTTAATCCAAGTCTTGCTAGCTTCAAAGCAAGTCATAACACCATAGCTCACTGACGTCCAGCCTTCACTGTTCATTGCTCACCAATAAGTACACATTTCTTTGCAGAACCTTGATAACATCCATTTCTTCACTTTTCCTAGCCACTTTGCATTTGGGAGACAGAAAAGGAAAAGGAAAAAGCTAAGGAATGGGACAAGGAAAGTATGCCTTAATGAGAATCTCACTTTTGCTAAATACATTCCTAAATTTGTGGCAGAAGCTTGCCAATGCAGAGCAATTAAATGGAAGTCACTCATTATAAAACTTATTCATTTAAATTAAGAAAAAATATGAGCTATGCCAGATGTATGCCGACTTGGAATAGAACCTCTCATGTGTAAATAATATGCTTTGCTTGATTTTCGAGGCTTCATATAAACAAACTGATGTTGCAAAATGCCTTATTTATTTATTTTTTCACTTAGTTTTTTACCTTTGATGTATTTATGAACATCCACAAGGGGATGCCTTCAGCAGTATGTTTTACAAGGACAAGGATGGATTCTAAGAATAGCAATAACTCCAAAGACAAAGAATACTCACATTTTGTCTTACATATATTTATGAAATACACGTTTTTTTCTTTTTATCCCTTTTCCAATTAATGCAAGTGCACACCTCATGAAGTTATACCCCATGTGCTATACAATGTTCAAATCATGTTCATAAAAAAGTTTTAAAGAAAATTCTATAATATTTATTTTGAAGTGGAGCAGTTTGTTTCAAGGTATGTTATTGAGCTTCTCAAGATGGCAGAGAACAAGACCACAAAGACTTTAAAATTAACAAAACAAACCATTTAAGATAAATTTTTAATAGGCAATATTACAATCATACAATTAACATTTCCATAGCTTTTTATGCCTCACAAGACACTTCCGTGTCTCATTTAAGCTTTACAGCAGTGACTTCAAAGAGGTACACAGGTATTAACATATCTACTTTTGCCAATTAGAAACCCAAACTTTAACTGTGTTCATTTACCCCAGATTCTACAGATATTCATCAGGCCAAGAGTTCAACTAAGATCACTTAGCTATCCACTTAATTGTCATTTTATTTAATAAAACACTGAATATAATTCTTAAATCATACATTCTTGAATCAATCCACTTTCTTGATTTTTACTATAACTTTTTCTTTACTTTTAATAGCATTATAAGGATATGCTTCATACCATATGATTTATGGACAATTAAATGATAATAGTTTTTATGTCCATTACCACAACCTTTCAGAAAAATCTCATCCACCACCAAAGTTTCTGTTCTGAGTCAATTCTTACTCCCACTATGGGCCAAGACAACCACTGGTCTGCTTTCTGTCTATGTAGGTTTGCCCTTTCTGGAAAGTTTATATAAATTGAATCATACAGTATGTGGTATTTTGTGTCTGTGTCTGGCTTTTTTCAATTCTCATATTTCTGAGATTCCTCCATGTTTTGGGAATTTTTCAGTTGTTTGTTTCTTTATATTGCTGGATAGTATTCCATTCCAAATACAGACCATGTATTATTACTCCACTCACCAGCTAATGGACATTGGATTGTTCCAGTTTTTTTGATTAAGAATAATGCTGCTATGAACATTTGTATACACATTGTTTTGCATGGACATATATCTTTAAGGTAAATAGAAGTGAGATTCTTGGTTATCTGGCAAGCCTGTGTTTAACTTTTGAGTGAACTGTCAAGATGTTTCCTGAATGGTTGTGTCATTTTTCTTTCCCACTAGTAATGAATGAGGGTTCCTCATTCTCCATACCCTCACCAGCATGGCTTTTGCCAGTCTTTTTGATTATAACCATTCTAGTAGGACTATGGTTGTATCTCATTGTAGTTTTATTAACAATTTGCATTTCTCCAATGATTAATGAAGTGTCCATCATTTCTTATTACTGATGAAATGTCTAGGCAAGTTTTTTGGTCATTTTTAATTGTTATTTCTTTTTATTATTGAGACTTTGAATGGGTTCTTTACATATTCTGAACATAAATCCTTTATCAGAAATATAATTTGTAAACTTTTTTTACTTGTCCAGGGCTCATTTTTCATTTTCTTGAAGGCAGCTTTTGAAGAGAAAACTTTTGAATTTTGATAAAGTTCAACTGTTGATTTTTTTAAAATTTTATGGATCATGCTTTTGGTACACATGGAAGAAATCTTTGCCTAGTCTATGGTCACAATGAGTTTCTCTTATTCTTTCTTCTAGAAGCATTATAGATTTAGCTTACCTTTGGGTGTGTAATCCATTTTGAGTTAATTATTGTGCATAGGTTTTTGCTTTGTTTTTTGCATGTAGATATCAATTCTCCCAACCCATTCATTGAAAGGATCATATTTTCCTGATTGAATTGCCTGGGAACATTTGTCAAAGATCAATTTACCATAAATGTGAGGATTTATTTCTGAAGTCTCACTTTTGTTCCAATTGTTTGTCTCTTCTCAAGACAAGAGCACATTCTTTGTAGTAGGTTTTAATCAAAACCTGGGTAATTTATAAGAAATGAACTTTAACTGGGCACAGTGGAAGGAAGCTAAGATAGAAGGATCACTTGATGGAGGCCAGAAATTTGAGATAAAACTGGTCAACATTTTTTTTTAAATTAACCAAGTATAGTGCTGCTTGCTTGTAGTCCTAGGTACTAGAGAGACTGAAGTGAAAAGATCACTTAACCCCAGAAATTAGAAAATACAATGAGCTATGATCACACCACTGTACTCCAGCCTGGGTCAAAGAACAAGATCCCATCTCTAAAAAATAAATAAATAAGAAAAAAAGAGCTTCACAGTAGAAACCCTGGTGTTTTCCAGATATACAATCATATCGTCTGTGAAGAGTGAAAGTTTGATCTCTTCTGATCCAATGTGGATCCTTTATTGCTTTCTCTTCCCTAATTGCAATGGCTAAAACTTCCATTACAATGTTAAAGAGCAATGGAGACAATGGGCAACCTTGCCTGGTTCCTGATCTAAGTGGGAATGATTTCAATTTAACTCTACTCAATATAATATTGGCTGTGGGTTTGCTGTAGATGGCCTCTATCAATTTAAGAAATGTCCGTGAAAGAAGCCCAAAAGCCCATCGATCCATGAATGGATTAATAAACTGTGGTACATGTATACCATGGAATATTATGCAGCCTTAAAGAAAGATGGTGACTTTTCCTCTTTCATATTTACATGGATGGAGCTGGAACATGTTCCCCTTAGCAAAGTATCTCTAGAATGGAAGAAAAAGTATCCAGTGTATACACCCCTAATATGAAGCAAATTTATATCTTTCAAGTGAAGGCTACAACCCAATTATTGCACAAGAAGATGGGGAAAGGGGAGAGGGAGGGAAGGGGCGGGAGAGGGTGGGGGGAGAGAGGATAAAGGGTGAGATCACACTTGTGGGGCATATTTGAAGGGTCAGGAGAAAACTTCTAAATACGGATCAAAAATGTTTTCACAAATGAGAAAATCTCAAGAATGTTATGTCAATCAGGTTGATAAAAATATCTCAGATTGTATGTGAAACCCGCACACTTTACCCCATGACTGAATTATTGTACACAGCTATGATTCAATTAAAAAAAAAAAAAAAGAGCGTAAGTACCTCAGACACCATATAAGCCATACATGTGGGAGGAGCTGCTTTCCACCAGAGGTTGCTAACCTTTTTGTGTGTGTGAGCCTATGAACTCCTTCTCAGAATATTTCTAAATGAATAAAATCAAATTCATAGGATTGGAAAGGAAACAGTATGTTTAGATAGCAAATATTTAAAAACAAGGATATGATACATGTCTAAATGCCCATAAACCCAGGAATGGTTCAACAAGATGTGGTATATGTATACCATGGAATACTATGCAGCCATTAAAATAGAGGGAGACTTTACATCTTTTGTATTAACCTGGATGGAGGTGGAACACATTCTTCTTAGTAAAGCATCACAAGAATGGAGAAGCAAGAATCCAGTGTACTCAATTCTAATACGAAGGCAGTAGATGAGCTAAGATAAGGGGTGGGGTAAGGGAATCGGGCTGGGGAAGGGGAGGAGGGGGAATGGGGTTCACGGTGTGTGGCACACCTCTTGGGGGTCAGACACAAGTATAAGAGGGACTTTATCTAACAAATGCAATCAGTGTAAACTAATTCTTTGTACTCTCAATGAATCCAAAAGTAAATAAATAAAATAAAGTCTAAAGATTAAAAAAAACAGGGCAGTGCCTGTGGCTCAGTGAGTAGGGCGCCGGCCCCATATACCAAGGGTGGCAGGTTCAAACCGAGCCCCAGCCAAACTACAACCAAAAATTGCCAGGCATTGTGGTGGGAGCCTGTAGTCTCAGCTACTTGGGAGGCTGAGGCAAGAGAATCACCTAAGCCCAAGAGCTGGAGGTTGCTGTGAGTTGTGACATCACAGCACTCTACCAAGGGTGACAAAGTGAGACTCTGTCTCTAAAAAAAAAAAATTCAAAAAAACAAAGTATAAATCAAAATATATATATATATGATACATGTGTAATAATATATGTGCTTCTTTATTAAAGCATTAAATAAGATTGGTGTCAACTTCAAAGTATTTATAAGTAACATTTCAAGATATTTGCAACCATTATATTGTGATATAAAGATATTTGTTATTTCTATTAGAGATAAAGTCAGGGGTGTTGCTCATACTACAGAGGTTTGTGACTTATATTCATTGTTGAAGAAGATTCCAAATTTAGAGAAAAAAGAAGGATGCAATTTTTTCTAATCACTGGTTACAGACCCCCTGAATATTCTCCATGGAGCTCAGCCACTTTGGGAGAAGACAACTACAGGAAAAGTCTTCTCTATTGCATTCCATGGTTCCCTGTCCCCAGACAGCTTCTGAATCACATCTAATCACTTTACTTTTTCCTGAAGTTTTCTCTCTATCTCTTCTCTCACTGTCTGCCCTTCATTCTTGCACCGCTTCCTCCTCCTATTCCCTTCCCCCACTTCATTTCCTTTCTTCTCCTTTTACAATTCACCTCTCCATACATTTAGTACATGAGCAGGACTCCCAGGGCAGGCCTATGAATGGGTCTGCCCACGGCAAACAGTGAAAGTTTGGGCAAGGAGGAAATGCAGCGAGAAATACAGCCAAAGTAGGGAAGGGAGTCAGCTGCTCCAGCATGAGACATTTTTTTTCTACTAACCAAGATACTTTATTAAGCAAACACTAACACAAAAATAAACCACTTCCTCATGCAAAAACACTAAAAAGATCTAATAGTCTGTTAAAGAGTAAATCATATATACTCGGTGAGGTGGTAAGAACGTAAAATTATTAATAATGAATGCTAAATTTTCTATTAAAAATAGCAGTACACACCAAATAAAATTTTATCTCAGGACTTCCAGATATCAAAAGAAAATTCTGCTCCCTTGGGTCACATCTTCCACATGCCAACCTTCCATAGCTCCACTTCCACTGCTTTCAGCCTGACGGGCATCCCTGGACTTGAATAGCCCAGGCCTGGATCTCCATCCCCTCCCAGCATACGCCTTTTTTGTCATAAGCAAAAGAATGAAAGCAGCTTCCACAGCTCAGAATGAAAGGGCAAGATTATCCGCTAACCTGAGTCAAAGTAAAATAACCTGCTATCCAAAGCAGAATATTTTCAGACATAATTTTTAACCCTTTAAATATCAAGTTCTTCCTATGGATCAGCGGTTCTCAACCTGTGGGTTGCAACCCCTTTTAAACAATGAAAATACATTACAGCATTAGTAAGATTAAGAACCACTGCTATAGATGAATGTTCCATTTGTTAATCCCATATATGAATAGAAGTTAATATTAACAAAACCTTAGAAATCGTTCAAGCATTTAAAAATGTTATTCACATAGCTCAAATACACAACCATACACTGACACTCAAAAATGTCATACTTTATAAGCCTATTTCAAATAATATTATAGATCTAACTTATATGATTATGCCAGTAAAGTATGCTGAATTCTCTGGTTGTTCTTCTGGGCTGCCACTGAGTAATGCAGAAAACTGTTAAATTCTCCAGTAAGTAGCTAAAGAAAAATACTGAATAAATATGGAAACAATAGGAAAACAAGAGACTCATAAATGAAATTTATTTTTAAATTGTGCTGGATAGATTAGACTTACCAAAGAGGAAAGGAAATTCATTAAATGTTAAATATTTCATTTCAATAAAACATGTGTAACAACATCTAATATAATTTTGTGCACAACCATCTGAACTAATTTTGCAACCAAAAACTCAACCACCTGGGAAGAAAACCATCTGAAAAAAAAATGATAATAATTTGTAAAAATACCAATGGGGAAAAGCACTTAATATTATACTGTCCAGCCAGAGAAAATGAGATCTATTCTGATGACTTTCATACACTTACATGAAGCATTACATGTTATTTTGATTTTCCTAATTCATCTTGAGGCAGGACCAATCAGGAAGCAGATAGGGGCATCAATATCCTCAGTCTTTTTCAGATGACACCTCTCTGCTGATTGTTTCTAGTACAAATAAACATGATGTCTGATTGAAATCTTGGCTTCCCTAACCAACTGTGTTGAAATGAGCAGTTTATTTTTCCCCTAAGCCCTGTTTTCTTTAAATATAATATAGCGGTAATTCATAGATCAATTATGAAACTAAGGTTAGACAATGCGCGTTAAGTTGTTAGTACTGAGCCAGACAGCAGAGTTTAAGTTCACTCTAAATAATACGGTGATAGTCTTTAGCTGATCCAGCCAACCAGCCAGACGATATTTTAATCGATAAGAACAAAACGCGGTTGAATTTTAGATGATGTGGAATTCCTTTCACTTGTTTGGAAATCTGTTTTGTTGTTCTTATATTTCATTTAATAAATACTAAGGCCGAGATACTTTTCACACCCCAAAGTTGATAGGAGTATGATTTTAACTTCAAGTGTAAGCAGCTCATTTTACACCAAAAACGACGTCATCTGCCTTGTTAAAACATAAAGAAAAATCATGTCCTCACGGATAACAAAAGGACAGCCATAATTCTGTTTCTATAACATTAGGGAGAATAAATTAAATTTTTGTACTTTGAAATCCAAAGTGCATTGGCTTAGCCTACAGATTTCCAAAGTAACTTTTTAAGAAGTAAGAGTAATCCTGAAAGCCAGGAAAATGATTACAAATCCATCTCTTTTATTCATCCCATTCAAACATAATATCTATAAAAGCTTTGTGTTATGGTAATAATCCTTTACTATCTCCTCTCTCTCCTTGGTCTTTTCATTTATTCATTCCCCATTAATCATAAAATTGAAATAAAAAGAGAATGAATTTTTTAAAGTCACTTTCCATTCTGGAGCTTTGTTAATTTCTTCTAAGTGTACTTTAGTGCTCTTTAATTTGTATCCAGGGGGAGTGACTGTTACTGCATAGTTGCTTATTCCTCCAGATAGAAGCAGTTAGCTGGGGGAGCCAAATCCTCCACCTGGCCACCATCAGCATATGCACAGCACCATGAGGAAGCAGGAGGCTGAGTGTTCCTTTGGGCCTTTTCCTTTGGTACTCAAATTCTCCACTTTCTCCAGCGGGCCTGCAGTCGTAGGGCCATATTTGTAGAACTCAGATTCACCTCTGATCCTAATCCTGGCAGAGACTGAACATAGCTGTTTCCATTATGATACGGTAGTACCAAAGGAGGCTCTACTTAAAAGCTGTGGGACTGACAAATAAAGAATCTTTAAAGTGCGCTTCCTAATTTGACATTGGTTGGTAGTGGAACTCACCGCTTTGTTTCTGTTACATAAGAAAAGTCGAGAAAGAAACTGCATTGCTCTTGGTGTTTGGTTTAACCAGGATTATGGATATCCACACTTTGAAAATTATGCAGATGTTGGACTATGGCGGTGTCATGTCTTTAGGGTTGCCGGACAACCCACTGAAGAGTTAGAATTCAATACATATTAAGTGTAACTTGATATAGATGTGCATTAAAAAATTTTTTTGCAGCCTGGCGGTGTGGTGGCTCACACCTGTAATCCTAGCACTTAGGATCCCCTGAGCTCAGAACGTTGAGAGCAGCCTAAGCATGAGTAAGACCCCATCTCTAAAAATAGCTGAGCGTTGTGGCAGGTACCTATAGTCCCAGCTACTCAAGAGGCTGAGGCAAGAGGATTGCTTGAGTCCAAGAGTTTGAGGTTGCGGTGAGCTGTGACTCCATGGCATTCTACAAAGGATGTCAAAGTGAGATTTCGTCTCAAAAAATAAAAATAAAAAATAAATTTCTGTTCATTATAAATTCTTAATTCTCAGATATTCTGTTATAGCAGCAAAATCAAACAAAGACACATGATGTTCTAGAAGCCTCAAAAAGGTTGATGATGGCCTTGAAAACTATTTTTCGACTTATTCACTCTTGAACAAGTCAATGTTATTATGTAAAGGGAGCTTGCACAATGTAATACCCATAATAGAGAATGGATAAAGATTATTAGTATTCTATTTTAGGAATCACCAGTAGTCCAGCAGTGACCTAGGAAAGATTAGGAAAATGATTAATAACATTGAAAAAATATTTTCTTTTTCAGGTTTCCAACAAACATCCTCCTTTAGCTGGAGCTCCAAGTCATTTCTTCTATATTCTTGCAGATATATCATGCCTGAAAGGGCCTCAATGAAAATCAAATTGTTTTCTGTACTAAATGACTTCCAACCAGAGTTCCAAGTGAAGATGCAAAAAGAAGGAGGCAAATTAATACCAATCATCTGAATGTAATTCACAACAGGAAGACAATGAGGGCTTCATTATTGCAGAGAATAAATAGGCTTACTTTTCTTTTTTCTTTTTAAGGCAGATTCTTGTTTGAGCGCTGTGGGTAGAGTGCAGTGGCATCATTGTAGCTCACAGCAATGTCAAACCCTTGGGCTTAAGTTATCCTCCTGTTTGACCTTCCCTAGTAGCAGGGAAACAGGCACACACTTTTTTTTCTGTAGAGAGTGGGTCTCTCTTGCTTGGGCTATTCTTGAACTCCTGACCTCAAGCAATCCTCCCACCTCAGCTTCCCAGAGTGCCAGGATTATAGGCCTTAGCCACCATGCCCAGCCAAGATTTAAAAAAAAGATTTTTGGGTTTTTTTTGAGACAGACTCTCACTTTGTCACCCTTGGTAAAGTGCCACGGCATCATAGCTCACAGCAATCTCAACCTCTTGGACTCAAATGATTCTCTTGCCTCAGCTTCTGGAGAAGCTGAGCCCACAGATGCCTGCCACAATGCCTGGCTACTTTTAGAGACAGTGTCTCTCACTTGCTTAGGCTGGTCTCAAACGCCTGAGCTCAAGCAGTCCACCTGCCTTGGCCTCCCAGAGTGGTAGGATTACAGGCATGAGCCACCATGCCCGGCTTCAAGATTCACTTCTTGAACGGTTTCTAAAATGAAAATTCTAGGCAAAGTGTGGTCTAGGAGTCTGGGAAGTTGAGGCAAGTGGATTGCTTGAGCTCAGGAATTCAAGACCAACCTGAGCAAGAGTGAGACCTCCATCTCTAATAAAAATAGAAAAATTAGCCAGGCATTGTGGTGAACATCTATAATATCAACTAGAGGAGGCTGAGGCAAGAGGATCCCTTGAACCCAGGAGTTCAAGGTTGCTGCAAGCTAGGCTGATGCCATGGCACTCTACCCAGAAAAACGGAGTGATACTCTGTCTCGATAAAAAAAAAAAAGAAAGAAAATTCTAAAAAGGATTTTCTTGGCCACTTATGTTGCATGCATTTCAGAAAATCATTTTTTTATGAATTTGAGTTGGAAAATAATTTTCTAAGTAGCTTAAACATTCCCATATAAGTTGGTGGAGGGCCGTGGTGTCACACAGCTCACAGCAACCTCCAACTCCTGGGCTTAGGCGATTCTCTTGCCTCAGCCTCCCGAGTAGCTGGGACTACAGGCGCCCGCCACAATGCCCGGCTAGTTTTCTGTTTTGCAGTTCAGCCGAGGCCGGGTTACATTTTATGGATACTTTGGATATATCATGGGGAAATAGAAATATAACATTTCCTTAAGTAGATCTAGGCTAACTGATGAATAACGGTGAAACAGTGAAATTATTGCACTGTAGAAATATTTTATAAAAATAATCTCTATAGCTGGGCATGGTGGCACCCCATGTAACCCTAGCTACTTGGGAGGCTGAGGCAGAAAAGGATCACTTGAGCCCAGGAGTTCAAGACAAACCTGGGCAACAGAGAGAGCACCCATTAAAAAGAAAAAGAAAAAAAAAAAAACTAGCCGGGTGCAGGGACTCGTGCTTGTAATCCCAGCACTGCGGGAGGCTGATAGTTCGAGACTTAACCTGAGGAGAGCGAGACCCCCCCCAACTCCTAAAAAAATTTTAAAAACCCAGCCAGCTCTGCAGCGAGCGCCTGTTATCCCAGTGGCTTCTGGAGGCTGAGGCAGCAGGACCCCACAGCCCGAGTCTCAGGTTGAAGTGAGCTACCACGCCCACTGCACTCTGCTCAGGGCATAGGGTAGGACCGTCTCAAAAAAAAAAACAAAGAAATAAAAATAAAAAATAAGCAAGGAAATTAGAAAAAAATTATATGTAATTTAAATGATTTATAAAGATAATGTCATTTTATATTAAGTGAATTTTAAGCAGAAAGAGAAAGACAAGTTTCATCAAAATTTCTTTTTGGCGTGCTAATCATTCTGATTATGTTTAATTTATATGAAGAAGCAAATAAAATGGCATTTTATGGTTTAAGAGATTCAGTATCCTAATGTTGTAATTTTCAGGATTTGGTAGGTAGAACATAAAAAAATTCATTATAATTTAACTTTACCTCCTAATCTGGAATCAAAGGTGGAATAGTCACTTTTTTTTTCCTCTCTCTCTCTCTCTCTCTCTTTTTTTTTTTTTTTATTAAATCATGGTTGTGTACATTAATGCAATCATGGGGTACAATGTGCTGGTTATATATACAATTTAAAATGTTTTCATCAAATGGTTAACATAGACTTCACGGCATTTTCTTAGTTATTGTGTTAAGACATTTGTATTCTACATTTAGTAAATTTCACGTGTACCCTTGTAAGATGCACCGTAAGTTGTAGTCCCACCAATCACCCTCCATCCACCCAGTCTCTCCCTTCCCTTCCC
>CAUYRH010037616.1:0-12687 GCA_963574655.1 Perodicticus potto | reverse complement strand
GCTTTAACTTTTTACACTATCGCTGGCAGGTTTGAATACAGCCCGAGCCAGCCAAACAACAATCTAAACCACAACCAAAAAAAAAAAAAAAAAAAAAAAAAATAGCTGGGCGTTGTGGCAGGTGCCTGTAGTCCTAGCTGCTTGGGATGCTGAGGCAAGAGAATTGCTTAAGCCCAGGAGTTGGAGGTTGCTATGAGCTGTGATGCCACGGCACTCTACCTAGAATGTCAGCTTGAGGCTCTGTTCCAAAAAAAAAGAATATGGCCACCACTCCCATATTGGTGATTGATATGTGCTGTCCCTATTAGTTTTCTGCATAGCTGGAGGGGAAGGGAGTTTTTAGAGTTTCACTGGAATATGTGTGTGCATAATTTATTTTAAACTATGAATTGTAAAGTAGAAAGACAAGCATTAGATAGTTTCATTTTGACAGTGCTTGACATTCATAAATAAAGGACTGATAGATTTGTACATGAAGTATTTGGAACATGGTGCTTGTCTACAAATCACCCTGCATTTTCCCAAGTGAATTTCATGAAACAGTAGTTCTGAAAGATGTTATTAGGTGTTTCCAAGACCAGTGTCTTTGAAAACACATAAGTCACATCTGATTCCCAGTGCACATTAGCCTATTAATGATTTTGAGCTGAATCTTTAATCTTTTTAGCTCAGCATTTCCCAGACTTCCTTGATCAGGGAGCCTGTGCTGCCAGTGTACTTCTTAACAAGAAAACACTAGTATAGACCACGTGTGTTTTATTGTGCATGATTCCACACAGGCAATGCAGAGGGAAGAGACAGAGCTTATACCTCAGAGCTTAGGTGAATACATACAAGACTGGAATTATCTGGCAAGTCCTAAAGCCAAGGTAAGCTGTGGCAGCACAGATAGGTCATCTGCTATAGACCCCAGTCTACATTCTAAGTTAACTAGGTGACAACTCAGTAAATGTGTTTATTCGTTTATTCCAGAATCTTTTCTGAATACCTACTCTAAGCCAGACATGCTATAGACATTGGGAATTGATGAAGCAGTGTGCAGAGCTGGGGAGATCCTTGTCTTTGTGGATCATATGTTGTAGTGGAGACACACAAGAAACAGAGTGAATACATAAAGTGCATAATTTGTTGCACAGTGATAAGTGCTAAGGAGGCAAATACAGCAGGGAGAGACAAGGAAGCATGTGTGTGATTATGTGTGTGGTGAGGTGATGCAGTTTAGCTAGGGTTGCTAGAGAAAGTCTCATTTAGAAGGTGACATTGGTATATAGAGCTGGATGAGGTGAAAGAGGAAACCATGCGAGTCTCTGGGGCAGAAGTGGTCCAGGCAGAAGGGACTGGAAATGCAAAGGCCTGGGGAGAGAGGGTATGCTTAGCATGTCTGAGACCCAGTGAGGAAGAGGGTAGCAGGAGGTAAATAGCAATAGATCATGTAGGTTCTTACAAGCAGTCACAGGGCCTTTGGCTTTTATTCTATGTGAGAAAGCAAGGCATGGAAGGACTTCAGAAATGGAGAGGAGTATACAGATCTGAGATGAGATTTGACAAGATATCTGAGGCTGCCGGGTTGAGAGTGAGCTGAGTACTGTGAGGGAGCTGGGAGATTCATCCTTGGGCAGGGAGCCCAGGGGAGAGGTGATTGTGACTTGGGCAGGGGGGGATCCAGGAATGGTTCAGATAGGTCAGAATCTGGATATATTCTGAAAACAAATATCTGATAGAGGTTGCTGGAGGGCTGCCATAGTTGTGGGTGAATGAGAAGATGACACCAGGTCTGTGGTTTGAGCAACAGGAAGAATAAAGCTGGCACTTTTCCATGGGGTGGGGAGAGACAGGAAGAGGGCAGGCTTAAGAGAGGAAATGCGGAATTCTGTTCTAGGAGGCTAAGTTTGGGTTATTGGACATGCAAGCACCCAAGTGATGTACTAGAGAGTTTGATCTACTGTGTATGAGTCTGCATTTCAGGAAGAGGTCCATCTGGAAACAGAAATTTAGGGGATGTCAGGATAGTGGGAGTGTTTACAGCCATTAGACTAGATGAGATGCTCAAGTGAATGTTGATAGAGAAGAGAAGAGGTTGGAATATTTAACACACAGTTTTTTTGTGTGTGAGTAATTTTTAAAAGTGGAGTTCTTGAGAATATTAAAACACCAGGTTTAGAAGCAGAAATAATTAGCTTTTTTTCCCTTTTTTTAAGTAGCAAAAAGAACTGTTAAACAAAAGAAAAAGCCTAAGACCTGAGCACTAGGCTCCTGGGAACTTTCCAGTGTGGGAGGGAGGAAGCTACAGTAGGAGCTGGCTCTCAGCTGGCCAGTGGCAGACTGGCGCAGGGATCAGGGTGGTAGGCAGCAGCACTGTGGGGCACAGTGGCTGGGGGGCTCTAAGGAAGCTCCCTGCAAGGGGAGGAGAGAAAGAGTGTGGTCTGAGAAAGGGAGGGGAGAGAATTTTTTCAGTGCAGAATCCTACATTTTTATGAATTTCTTTTTAAGCTTTAAAAGCTTTGTAATTATAAAATGTAACAACATTTAGTAAACCATTTTTTTTAAAAAGTCCTTTGTGCGTAGAACATGTATACATTTATGCCATTATGGGATTCAATGTGTTGATTATTTGTACAAATTGGAGTGCTTACATCCTACTGATCAACATAGCCCTCACCTAATTTACCCAATTACAGCATTAAGACATTTATGTTCTACACCTAATAGATTCAACTTGTACTTGCAATATGTTCCCTAGGTGTGGTCCCCCTACTAACCCTTCCTCTATCGACCCACCCCCCCCCTTTCTTTCTCCCTCCCCTTCCCTCCTTCATCCTAGGGTATAGTTGTGTTACATTTTTCATATGTAAGTGTGAGTGATTATAAATTGGTTTCACAGTAAAACTGAGTACATTGGATATTTTTTTTTCCATTCTTGAGATACTTTACTAAGAAGAATATTTTCTAGCTCCATCCATGTAAACATAAAAGTCTCCATTTTTTTAATGCTGCATAGTATTCCATGGTATACATATACCACAATTTATTAATCCATTCATGGGTCAATGGGCACTTGGGCTTCTTCCATGACTTGGCAATTTTGAATTTAGCTGCATTGAACAATCTGTTGCACATATCTTTATTGCCAAATGATTTTTGGTCCTTTGGATATACACCTAGTCTGTTTTGTGTTGCTTTATAAAGGTACCTGATGCTGGGTAATTTATAAAGAAAAGAGGTTTATTTGGTCCATAACTCTTCAGACTGTACAAGAAGCATGGTGCTGGCATCTGCTTGGCTTTTGCAGAGGGCGCTCAGGCTTTTTCAATAAAGGGGAGCATTCCCGAGGTGGCCCAGAGATCATGTGGCCAGAGAGGAGGCAAGAGAAAGGGAAGGATGGGCTGGGCTCTTTTTAACAAATAGCTCTATTGGTGGTAAAAAACAAAACAAAACAGGAGGAGAAATAATAGAGGGAGAACTCAATGAAGGAAGTGTTAATCCATTCATCAGGGATCCACCCCCATGACCAAAACACCTTCCATAGGCCCCACCTTCATTATTGAGGATAGAATTTCAACTTGAGATTTAGAGAGGACAAACGTCCTAGGTACAGCAAGTACTATTAACTATAATACATTCACACTGTTGTTAAACAGATCTCCAAACTGTTTTCATTGTGCAGAACTCTGCCCCCATTAAACAGCAACTCCCCATTCCCAACTCTCCCCAGCCCCTGCAACCACCATTCTATTGCCTGTCTCACTGATTTTGACTGTTTTAGGTACCTCATATAAATGGAATCATACAGTATGTTTTTTTGGTGACTGGATTAATGTCCTAAAGGTTCATCTGTGTTGTAGCATATGTCAGAATTTCTTTTGAATGCTGAATAAAATTCCATTGTACATACATACCACATTTGGTTTACACATTTATCCATTGACGAACACTTGGGTTGCTTCCGCCTCTTGGCTGTTGTGAGTAATGCTTCTGTGAACATGGGTGTGCAGTTACTTCTTTGGAGATACACACACACTTCCATACCCAGAAGTGAAATCTCTGGAACATAGGGTAATTCTGTGTTCAGTTTTTTAGGAAATGGTGTACCTACCTCAGTATCTGTACCATTTTACATTCCTACCAGCAGTGCACGAGGGTTTCGGTTTCTCTACATCCTCACCAACACTTTCCTGTTTTTTTAGTAGTAGCCATACTTATGGGTATGAAATGGTAAGAGGGATTTTAGTCATTTTTTTTAATTTATTTTTGTTTTAGTTAATTTATTTTCTAGAAATACAAAACAAAAAGATTAGTCACTCTTAAGATGACTAAGGTCCTAGCAGATTTGTAAGAAAAGAATAAGCAGGGAAAACACTTATGCTTTGGTCTGCCATAGTGAGTGCTTGATAAGGTCAGGTAGCACTGCAGGAAAAAGGGTGAAGGTGGCTGAAGCTGAGGGTGCAGAGCAAGTGTGAGAAGCCAGGCAGGGGAAGGGGTAGCAAGTGGTTTATTCTGCCTGGAGCATGAAGAGAGCAGGAATGAGGTGCCTTCCATGTGAGGCTGAGAGGCTTGTTAGATTTTATCCTGCAGTGGTGGGGAGCAATAAAGTACTTCAAAAGGAATGGCACCGTCAGCTCTTTCTGTTAAAAAATTCATTTGGCAGTAATGTGATGAATGGATTAGGGGTGGGAAGTGAGTCTAAAAGCAGAAAAAACAGAGTTACTGATGCAGTTCAGGAGAGAAACAAGGGGAGGGAGTGTTGTAGGAAGAAGGAACAAGATCTGGTGTTCATTTAGCTGTAGAGGGAGCGAGTGGCTGCAGATGACACCCGTTTCTGGGTGTGCTTCATTTCGGATGGTTAATACCTTTCAATGTGGATGCACATTGGAGTTAAGGTGAAAGGAATTCATATTTGTGTACAGGGTTTGAGGTTCTTAATAGACAGACTTCAACAGGGAGACGTTTGGTAGCTAATTAGGTACACAAGTCTGGACTCAGAAAATAGTTCATTAGGCAGTAAACACACATTGATTCTGGATGCTGTATATAGTTTCCTATTTAAAAACATACAGCATTTGTGGGAAGACTTAATCTTTTGCCTTTGTGGAATAATTTTCTGTATTGTGAGAGTGGAAACTGTTGACAGATTTTTAAGTGAAACTGGAAGACCATGCTGGGAATACCGGGCTTTAAGAGAAACAATTTACTGCTTTAGCTGAAAACTGAAATCTGAGGTTTCCCTCCCCCTTTTTTGGTAGGGATTAAGAGATGAGTTTATTGATTTCTTCATTCTTATTTTCTAAGAGGAAATTCCTCTTGTTAAGACAGTTCCACAGTTAGAATCTATGAAATTATACTAATTTTAAATTCATAAGAAATGCTTACCCAGTATCTGGGAGTAACCATTTAAGCAATAAAATATTTTAATCCATTACATTAACTAGATAAGAAATTATCAAGTATATCTCTTGGAGTACTTTATAAAAGTTGCTGACTTCCAGCCAAGAAAGGTTTTTTAATTTTTTTAGTTTTTTTTTGAGACAGAGTCACTATGTCACCTCCAATAGAGTGCTGTTGCGTCACAGCTCACAGCAACCTCAAAATGCTGGGGTTAAGCGATTCTCTTGCCTCAGCCTCCCAGATAGCTGGGACTACAGGTGCCTGCCACAACACCCAGTTATTTTTTTGTTGCAGTTGTTATTGTTGTTTAGCTGGCCTGGGCTGGATTCAAAGCCCCCAGGCTTGGTGTATGTGGCTGTTGCGGTAACCACTGTGCTACTAGCACCGAGCCTCAGCCAAGAAAATTTTGTATTATAAAAGCAGACGACTAGAAGTTACACAGCCAAGTTTTTGTTTCATCTATTTTTGCCACTTACTATACATGGGATTTGGACAGATCACCTTTCTGATCCTCAGTTTAGTCATCTAGAAAATGAAAACATTAACTCCTTGTTTACTTCCCTGGCTCACTCATTCATTCATTGAATAAGTGTGTGTGGGAGGCAGTGTACAGGGCTGGGGCTAAAACACTGGACATGTGGCTCCTAAACAGTGGGCTCTCACAGAGTTCACAGCCATGAGGATTGTGGCAGAGAGTGCACAAAGTGCCTTTGAGAGCAACATACAAACTATAAAGCACAACAAAAACTTTAGGGTAATTTCTCCAGTGTAGTTTTCATCCTGGAATGTTCAGGTTCTCTTTCTCATTTGAGCAATAAATAGATAGAAAATGAAAACAAAAATAAAAGTGATGGGTATCTCTGTCAGAGAAGTTAAAGTGTGCCTTGCAAGCAGCTCTTAATATTTGTTGAATGAATAAAGGAATGGTGTTAGAATTTGGGAATCCAGTATAAGCAGATACTGATTCTTTTTAAAATTTTCAGAAATGTTCAATACATTTTAAGAAAAGTAGAGGTTATACGTATTACAAGACTGTAGAAGGAAGCTATGCAGGAAAATTTAACTGAATTCAAATTATCAGTTTTTAGGGAGTGCCAGAGTCAGCACTGTATACCTAGATTTCAAGATATTAATTAGAAGAATGTAATGCCATTGGGAAGCGTTAGGCACAATATAAGATACATGTTTTTCACTGTGAATGAGATAAAATCCTAAATTTAAAGGCCAGTGTGATTTGTTGAATTATCTTGAGGAATAAAAGGAAAGCATAGTACCTGAGTTTTTTTATGCTTAAAGCATGCAAAATGAGAGCTCAATTTGTTTCCAAAAAAGTTGTATTTAGTGGTAAACAAGTGATAGTTCAGGTAGCAATAACAATTCTATATTATCTGGGATATTTTAAAATTCTGCAACTTTGGGTCAATTTCCGATTTATATGAATATCTCTAATATATTTATAATATTCTAATGGCCTTGGTCTGTGTTGTTTGATTTTCATACTCATTTGCACAAAATCATGGGTGTTGACAGGAATAAGCACTGGCGAGGATATTTGAGGGCTGCCTCATCAGCTCCCTGACAGATGGCTTTCTTCATGCATTCTCTTCTATAGGCAAACATGCTGAAGACATATTTGGTGAGTTGTTTAATGAGGCTAACAACTTCTACATCAGAGCAAATTCTCTTCAAGACAGAATTGATCGCCTTGCTGTCAAAGTTACCCAGCTGGATTCAACGGTGGAAGAGGGTAGGTAATTGCATGAAAGCAGTGAGCTAGAAGTGATGGTGACAAGATGGTAGTAATTAATTGCAGCGTAATTACTGCTTCTTCCTTGGGGTAGTATGCTGATATTTCATCTTGTCTATTCCTAGAAGAATAGTGAGAGGGAAAAGCAACAACTTTGGGTTAATTAGTGATAAAAAGATTCATATCTTATCTGTCTCATACTCTATACTCTTAAATTACAAGTATAGTATTTCTTTTAACAACTTCTTCAAATGCATTCAGTATTAAAAGTATTAGTTTAAGTTACTGGCAGTTGTTTCAAAACTACTTTCTTAACTAAAAATCACAGAATCACTTCAAAGTGATATTCACTTATTGTAGCCAAAAGGGAAGATAATATACACACATTATATGATATTATCCACAAAAAGCTTTGACCTGATATTCATTTGGGTTGATGCCTGTAAAAAAAATCACAGAGATTGTGCTATGTAAAATTTTTATTAACCTTCTCAGAAATAGCATTTAATGAAGGCCTTTAAGTTTCAGATTTTCAAATAATGTTAATATTGACAAGCATTGTGTAGTTAACTGATGAGATCCCATAAAATTGTGTCAGTTTAGATAAAATTCAAACTGTTAGTAATTCCTTTAAAAATTTTTTACTTTTAGTTTTTGAATGAAAGACCGAGAGATTAGGCTAGAAAAATAGACTAAAAAAGTGTGAGATATACCAATTCATATTTACTTGGACAAAAGTATTCAGGTTAAGATTTATTTTTACTATTTAAAAGTAATCGTAATTACAGTTTCTCGTGCTGCTTTAAAAAGATCTTAACATCTGGCTTGGTGCCTGTAGGTCAGCGGCTAGGGCAATAACCGCATACACCAGAGCTGGTGGGTTTGAATCCAGCCTGGGCCTGCCAACAATGACAACTATATCGAAAAAATAGCCGGGTGTGTGGCAGGCACCTATATAGTCCCAGCTACTTAGGAGGCTGAAGCAAGAGAATCGCTTAAGCCCAAGAGTTTGAGGTGGCTGTGAGCTGTGACACTATAGCACTCTATGCAGGGTGACAGCTTGAAACTCTATCCCCCCCCCCCAAAAAAAAAATCTCAACATCTGATTTTTGCACAGTAAATCTGTGTAGTAGTAGTGGCAACAAATCAAACATTCATTCATTCGTTTGATCTATTGCCAGGGCGAGAGTGCTGTAGCATCAGCTCAGCTCACAACCACCTTAAACTCCCAGGTTCTAGTGATCCTCCTGAGTAACTGGGCCTACAGGTGCCCGCCACAACACCCAGATAATTTTTTCTGAGTCTCCCAGAATACTAGGAGTACAGGTGTAGCCACTATGCTCTGGCCTGCTTTTTTTTTTTTTTTTAATTAGTTATCTGTGGAATTTATACCTTATTTATTTATTTACTTTTGGCAGTTTTTGGCTGGGGCCGGGTTTGAACCTGCCACTTCTGGTATATGGGGCTAGCACCCTACTCATTGAGCACCACCACCTCATTGTTTTAAAAAGATATGTTTGCCTATGTTCAGATCTATTTCAAAGGTTAGAATTAAATTAGTGAATTACAAATAAAATGTAGAGCATTGAAATTTTAATATTCATTGTGAACATTCTTACTGATTTTCAATCAGCAGGGAGCTAAAGACATGCTCTTTTAAATTATATTTTTAAAATTTGTTTTTTATTAAAAAAATAAAAATTTAAATAACTACCTGGTCCATTCAGATAAGGAATTCTTAACATTTTAAACATTTACTTTCAAATTAGTATCATAAGTGATTTTTAATATTTATTCATCTTGCTCTAGCTTTTTGCTAGCTCTTACAACTGGAATGCTTGTGATAAATCTTACCCTAGAAAAGGTTAATCTGTAGATTAAATTTTATGAGATTTGTCAGTACATGTCATATCTTTAAAATCCCTTTCTGATCAGGATTTTGCCTCATTTCCTTGATGTGGCTGTTAAGAGTAGAAAAAACACTTGCCTAAGAGTTAAGAAATCTGCCTTGTATCTTTCCTTGCCACTGTTTTGTAGAGAGATCTTGGGAACTTAATATGCCTGAATGGCAGCTGCAGTGGCTAAGGTTAACAGTGGGTTAACTTGCCCATCTCAAAAGTTTGTATTAAAGTCAGATGAATTAATAAATGAAATGTAAAGTGCTGTACAAACACAACAAAGAACTATGCCCAAATGTGATACTGACTCCTTACTATTATTTTGTATCATAGATCAAGCTACTTTATTTCTAGGACTGGTGTGTTGAAAAGCTTTGCTATTTTTTCCTTAATATTAGTTTGAGAAACTTAACATGTTATTTATACTTGGATAATTTATGCAGAAGTATTTCCCACATGTATTATATTTAAACTACTACTAACTGGTGTTTTCCTTTCGGTACTCAGATACATATTTACGTGCTCTTTATACATATAACTGTGTTCCTGTGTGGTTTCTGAGAAGTGCTATTTAAATAAAGAATGATGCTCTAATACCAGGTTCAATGAAGTAATTAGATTGCTATAAAAGAAAAAAAGCCATGATTCGACCTCCTTTCAGAGACAACTTATCTCTAAGAGGGAGGGAATGCACATGCTATTTAAGCATGGTTTTTCAATTAAAACATCCATTATGTGGTTATTCTGGGAGGTGTTTATGATTGTGAGTTAAATGGTACTTATTTCTAAACAGTTAAGATTTTTTTCTGTATAACTCAACCGGGGGACTTTTCTCTAAATAGTGTCACTACAGGATATCAACATGAAAAAAGCTTTCAAAAGTTCCACAGTCCAAGACCAGCAGGTGGTTTCCAAGAACAGCATTCCTAATCCTGTTGCTGACATTTACAACCAGAGTGATAAACCACCACCTCTGAACATCCTGACACCATATAGGTATGGCTCCCTTGGTGCCCAGAGCCTTTTCAGTACAGATTAGGAGAGAGGTGGGCAGAGCTGGGAAGGTGCTGGTGCATTGTGTGGGAACATTCTTGATGGCTCATCTGGGTTCAAGTTAAGAACTTTTTCAAACTTGGAAGATAATAATTGCATTATTATACATAATGAAATTAGCCATTGATATGGATTTATTAAGGTTTTAATACTTCAAAATGGTACATTTTGAAGGTAGGTACATTTACCAAGAAAAGTGTGAGCTCTAATGTTAGCTTTTAGATGTAGCTATCTTAGTGAGAAATGAGTATATTATATAATAGTATTACGTGTGGTCATGTTGTTATTCCTCACAGTCAATTTGAAAGGAACTGCATAATTCATTTATAATGCTGCAAAATGGCTGTCTCAGCATTTCAGCTCTGCAGAGACGTTTGTTATTTAATTCAAAAAAAAATGTATGCAGTGTTGGGGGTTTTTTAAGGATGAAAATATAGTCAGCAAATTAATCTTATGTTACTGTAAAATGGTGGGACACATTATTAGGACCAAACTTCCAAGAATAAGAATGGAAAATAAATAGTGCAAAAAACTTAATATGGGGCGGCTCCTGTGGCTCAGTGAGTAGGGCGCCGGCCCCATATGCCGGAAGTGGCAGGTTCAAACCCAGCCCCGGCCAAAAACTGTAAAAAAGAAAAACTTAATATGAAGAGACTACCTAAAAATGTTTTTTAAACACACCCTTCCTGCCTTCCCCCACATTAGCGTTTCTACCCATGTCCGCTGTCACCTCCTGTCCTATCTGTCTTTCTTATACTCTGCCTTATCATCCTTTGTGGTGCATCCTGTCCCTCTCCCCATCTCTATGTCCTGTTGAGCTCATCCTTCAGCCTCTGACAGCATAAGCTGTGGTGGCCTATGGTCCTCACTGCCACAAGGCCAGCTCTACCAGTGATGCTTCTGTGAGGTCCTTTCAGAAGCTTGTGAGGTCTCCCCTGCCATTACTGCCCTCTTACTGATCCTGCCCTCGGGGATAGTGCCAGACTTTTTGTTGGTCTGAATTCCTGTACTTTTTGACGGTCCACAAAGAAATGTTTGGAGCTACCTTGTCTTATATCTCTACTAGTAAAGAACTCTTCAAACCATATCCCTTTTTTCTGCATGGACAGGGAGATTGTCTTTACAATAATGTAAGAGACTACATGGAAACTGTAATGGGAGCGGAGCAAGATGCCAAACCTTTTTTCTGCAACAAGTATTCTTTTCTGGAGGCTATTAAACTTTTCCTACCTGGCATTACTTAAGAAACATCATTAAAAATTCTGTTCTAAAGGGGGAAACCCCAGAAAAGCCAATGAACTACTTACATTTGATTAGTCAGGATCATGATTAAGTATTTGGTTGTGTTGATTTAAAAATTTTAATTGCATTGCATACCCTATTGGAATAAACATAACATTTCCTAAAATAATTGGAGTTATTAAAAATTGCTCTTTATGAGCCATTTTGTGATTGGGGGGCGGGGAACCGTTTTCCGTACTTAATTCTAAATAAGCAAGAGTACTTTTAACCTAATTATTCTAGAATAGATTACTGTTCTTGTACATTTTCATACTTTATTCAAGTAAGAAAATTTGGAGACTTAATGTATAAGACAGTTAAGATGTCCCATGTAGATCTTCTATGATCCCATGTTAAAATTAACCCACACATAAAAAGTATCTTAACAATCTTTTTTTATTTTCCCTTCCTGTTAATACATTGATTATTAGAGATGATAAGAAGGATGGGCTGAAGTTCTATACTGATCCTTCCTATTTCTTTGACCTCTGGAAAGAAAAAATGCTACAGGACACTGAAGATAAGAGAAAAGAGAAAAGGCGTCAGAAGGTAAATAATTTCAGTACGGGAAACGTGAATATCAATTTCTTAATGGATTCATGCTTAGAAAGAAGTCAATAAATTATTTAAATGGGCAAGATGTTGGCTTTAGTGCTGAAGTTTTTTTGGAGGTTGCATTTTTCACAGTGAAGATCGTAACAGTTCAATCTCAGACAGTAATACTATTTTCAATAAATACCATCTGATTTGTTCTCTACTTGTTTGGCTTTAACAAAGTGGTGGCTAAAATTTCAGTTATTTTTGTAACCAAGTTTTATAACTTCTCCTCCTGTTCTCTCAGATTTTTATAAAGCAGTGAACATTCGTATCAGGCATGATGATGTGCTTTTTGTCTTTTTGACATTATTAAGTGTCAGGTTGTCAACTACTTGAAGTTAAGACTTTGATGAGATATTCTATGCATTGAGAAGCATGTGTGATCCGCATGTTCAGGGAATAGTATTTACTGACAGTGAACCTCCCTTTTGGAGAGTGTAGTGGTAGGAAAGAAAATTGCAAGTCTGGAAGTTGAAGAACATCTGGGTTAGAAGCAGTCTTGGAAGGAAAAGCCCACTCAGGTTTTGAAAATTGTTCCTTTTTGGGTCCAGAAATTAGATCTAAATCACTGAGAAGAAGAATTCTTTCTTTTTTTTTTTTGAGACAGAGCCTCAAGCTGTCACCCTGGATAGAGCGCTGTGGCATCACAGCTCACAGCAACCTCCAATTCCTGGGCTCAAGTGAGTCTCCTGCCTCTGCCTCCCAAGTAGCTGGGACTACAGGCTCCTG